>PVHX01009078.1:14491-78950 GCA_004024805.1 Geosciurus inauris | reverse complement strand
AAAAAAAAAAAAAAAAAAAGGTAAAAGAAGTTCTTTATTAAGAAGAAAAATCTGGATCTATACAAAGGAATGAAGAGCAATGAAATGACAAATATGTAGATAAATGTAAAAGAATATTTTCTTTTTGATCTTTAAATACAATTGACTATTTTAAGGCAAAAGTGTGTTGTGAGGTTTATAACATAAGTAAAAGTAAAATGTTGAGTCACATAAGGGCAAGGAAAGGAAACGGAAATGCATCACAATTTTAAGGCAGCAGTCACTGTTGAGAGCCCCTCACCCCTGCAGGGCCACCTGGAATACTGTGTTGCTCAGGCAGCGTGAAGGAGACTTTTTCAGAGATTTCCACTTGGCCCTTGCTACTGTACTGGCTCACATGCACAGGTCAGGGAATAAGTGCGCGAGCTCTGTTAGCTTCTAAGCATACTGTATCAGTTGTACGTGGGGAGCAAGGATGTGACAGGGAGTGGGGACATGGCCACTGCCTCCAGGGTTCCATTTATTGCCTAGCCTCCACATGTCCCCTTCCCATGGAGCAGGGGGTGTGATGGCATGTGAGTCTTAGGGTGTCTGTGTCAGCTCTGAGCCTGTATCAGTAGCCCCACAAAGATCTGAGTCTTTGCTTTTCACCAGATACATTACTCTGATAAATGGCCCCAGACCCCTTTGGAGAAGGGCTGAGGTCATATTTATTGAATATCTTGTAATATTGTAGGACCTTTCCTCAAGATCCAGCCTCTCCTCCAACCAATAGACTCTAGGTCTCATTTGTTTGGAAACGGTGACTGATTATAATTTTTGTTTTCTGTTGCAGTCTTGTGGGGGTTTTCCTGATTATACAAGAAGTACTCTAGTGCTATGGTGTGGATG
Source organism: Geosciurus inauris (assembly GCA_004024805.1). Classification (NCBI taxonomy): domain Eukaryota; kingdom Metazoa; phylum Chordata; class Mammalia; order Rodentia; family Sciuridae; genus Geosciurus; species Geosciurus inauris. Next base: position 78,080 of record PVHX01009078.1, on the reverse strand, counting down.
TGGTTTGAGTGTGTCCCCAACGGCTTATTTGTTGGAGGCTTGGTTCTTAGTGTAGTGATGTTGGGAAATAGCATGAAACTTTTAAGTGGTCGGGCCTATGGGTGATCCTTAGGTCAAATGGGGGCATGCCCTCAAAAGGGATTATGAGACCCCAGTCTCTCTCTGCTTTCCTGTTTTGTAATATGATCTCTCACTGCCACACATGTGGCCACTGTTGTGATGCCATCCACTATGAGGTCCTCATCCAAGCCATACCTTCAGTCTCCCAAACCGTGAGCTAAAGAAAACTCTTTTCTTTAAAAAGATAGCCTGCCTCAGGTATTTCATTATAGTAATATAAAGTGGACAGTTCAGCTGGGTATGGTGGCACACACCTGTAATCCCAGCAACTCTGGAGACTGAGGCAGGATTGCGAGTTTGAGAGCAGCTTCAGCAACTTAGGGAGACTCTGTCTCAGAATAACAATTTTTTTTAAAAAAGGACTTGAGATGTGGCTCAGTGGATTAGCATCCCTGGGTTTAACAATCCATAGTACCAAAAAAAAAAAAAAAAAGAAAGAAAATAAAAGAAAAAGAAATGGACAATACACCTAGCCAACTACCTTTATACCTCACCTCAGGAATACCATTAGGTAGCCAGCTTTGCAGGTCAAGGCACCCTGGTTACCATGAGAGCTAAAATAATCACATCTACCTTATCATTAATGGTTAGGTGCCACCACCTGGCCTCTACTATTCTGGACTCCCACAGCCCACTGATACCAAGCAGCATCGTCGACACCTCTTGTCAGTCCTGACCTAGAAAGGATAGTGCTATTGAGTCTCTGAAAGATTTGAGTGGGCCTCTTGTAGTGCCCTTCTCATTAACTTAGAAAAAGGAGTTTCTCTGAGCCCTCTAAGGGAAGAGTAAGGTAGCGTCTTATCTACAGTGTAAAATGGACCTCTGTCTCCTTCCTCAATACTGTGGGAAAGCAGTTATATAATCTCCACCGCATTTGCTGCAGTGACTCTTAGGTGCATGTTTCAAGGAACCATTCCAGCAGTGGGTTAGAGTGCCAGGTGTCCTTGCCAGGGCATTAGTCACATGCAGTGCTTCCAAATCAATGAATTCTTCTGTGCACAGCCATTTATTCCCCCCCGCCCCCAACACCCTCAAGTCTCTGTCTCCTGTCCTGGATTCTGCTAGTACACACGACACACGGCAACTCCATTGGTAGATAAGTCATTGTCACCCAAAGCAAATTGTACCTGTGATCTTGGGCCTCTGTGAGGACTGACCCTAGGTTTTGGTTTGGAGCAATGAGGGCATGCATCCTCATTCTGTAAGGCATCCGGATGTCCTTGGCCTTGTCTTCAGGCTGGGGACAAGTGTTCCCCTCTTGTGAAAGGAGGGCTATTTCTTACAGCCCAGAGCATCCAGAGGAAACTGGTCAAGGTTCTCCAAGGTGTCTACTCAACTTTCCTGATAGCACACATCTGGATCCCAGTACTTTTCTATCAGGGACCCTAAATTTGGCGTAGGAGGCTATTCTAGTTGATCCTTCACAGCGCTGCAGTTACTTGACTCAGCCCATTATGCTTACCAGGGGCAGGAGAAGAGGCTTCTGAAATCCTGCCATGGAAACTTTCTGACTTGCACAACATGCTCTGAGCTGACAGGCCTAAGCCTGTCATTCTCTTTTTTAAGGTTTGTAAGGAAATCAACAAAAGCCAGCAATTCCATAATCCTTATAATTACTGTTGTCTCCGTCCTGTTCAGGTGCTATGCAGTGCTTCCAGCCACAGGAGGATCACAAGGGCTTGGTGAAACAGATGGACGGCCTCACTGGGGACTCTCTGATTCAGTAGGTCTGGGGTGAAGTTTGAGAATCTGCATATCTCATAAGCTGCCAAGTGATGCCGAAGTGGCCGGACCAGGACACAGATTTGGAGACCCTGTGTTCCAGAGCCACTGTGTCAGCCTGCCACCAGGACCAAGCCCCAGACCACAGTAGGCGCTACAGCCCTCACTTCCCCACTTGGCCCTGGTAGTCCTTGTCATATGACCAGTGAGTTCCAGAACCCAGACCTGAGTCTACCTTCTAGAGCCACTGCCATGCTGTCTGGGTTTGGATTCCTCCCAAAGAAGCAGAGCCTGAAACAAAAGCCATGGATTCTAGTAGATGGAAGAAGATAATCAGAAGAGGATAGTGAGGGGAGGGAGAGTGAGATGGAAAGGAGGGAGGGAAATACAGGGAGTGTCATCAAGCTGCTTGGGGCCCTTTGTGCTACTGGGGGTCCTCCAAGGAGCCATTTTGAACATGCTTCATAAAATTCCCCTAATGGGGAACAGAGGCCAGGCATTTATCTACTGCCTTCTGTCCCCCACTTATTTCGAGTTAACCATAGGACATGGACTCCCCAGCAGACTCCCACTTAGGCTCATCCACTGACATTCTTGGGGTGTACCGGTTTGCAGAATGAATGAAGTTTCCCAGCTTTGGAAAAAACCTAAGATAGACTAAGAGTTGCTTCAAATCTAGGAGAACCACCAGGTGAGCAACAGCCCCATGAAAGCCAAACATGCACCAGGAAGATGTTTTGCACAGGGCAAACAAGTGTCTGCTGGGTATTCTAATGTCATTAGGAACTCAGCTTTTCAGTATGAAAAAGAGATACATGTTTAAATCAGAGATGTAAAAAAAAACACTACAGTCCCAAATTTGAATTATAAATATCATGAACACCTATCTATTTTTTCTTTTCTAGAATGTACTTTATTTCCTCCTTTGAACAGGACAAGCTACAATGATGACCTTGTATAATAAACATTCATAGTGCCCAGATTGTGGTAACTAGATGCCATTTCCTAATGGAAGGAACCAGAGATCCTTGTAGAAATGGCTCTTTCAATGGGTTAGGATGCACATTAAAAGCCTGGAATATTTTGTCTTAGCAGAAAACCAGTTACCGAAGACTAGTTGGGTCACGTTGAAACTCAGCTTGAAGAGTCCTTCACTGCCAAAACAGGATATTTTAAATATCAAGCCAGGTGAGGTGGCGCAAGCCTATAATCCCAGCACTTAGGGAGGCTGAGACAGGAGAATCATGAGTTCAAAGCCAGCCTCAGCAACAGCGAGGCGCTAAGCAACTCATTGAGACTCTGTCTCTACATAAAACACAAAATAGGGCTGGGGATGTGGCTCAGGGGTTGAGTACCCCCGAGTTCAATCCCCAGTACCATAAATAAATAAATAAATGCATAAATATCAAAACTACATGCACACTTGTAATCTTACCATTTAAAAGCCCAAGGAAGGAGGCTCACAAATTCAAGGTCAGCCTGGGCAACTTTAGCGAGACCCTGTTTCAAAATAAAAAAAGGTCTGGGGGTGTGTCTCAGTGATAGAGCACCCCTGGGGTCAATCCCCAGTTTTTAAAAAAAGTATTGGAACATATCAAACATATTAACAATTTGTAAGTGCTCTGAGTTGATAGTTGGCTATTTAGAAGAACAGAATTAATCACTTTTGGATGATGCTCACGAACCAATGCATCTGGTCTGTGCTAATATCTTGAAGCATTTCCCCTGTTTTCCTCTAGTAGTTTTAGAGTTTCAGGACTTTGATTCATTTTGAGTTGATTCTTGGGAGAGGTTAGAGAGAGGTCTAATTTCAGTCCTCTCTGTGTGGATTCCAGTTTTCCCAGCTGTGTTTATTGAAGATGTTGTCCTTTCTCTAATGTATGTTTTTGGCACCTTTGTCAAGAATCAGTTGGCTGTAGATGTGTGGCTGTATTTCTGGGCAATCTGTTCTGTTTCACTGGTCAATGTGTCTGTGTTTATGCTAACCCCGTGCTGTTTTGGTTATTGTGGAATGTAGGATGCCTTGAAATCAGGTGTTGTGATGTTTCCAGCTTTATTCTTTTTGGTTTGTTTTTTTTTTTTTTGTACTGGAGATTGAACCCAGGGGCACTTGACCACTGAGCCACATCCCCAGCCCTATTTTGTGTTTTATGTAGAAACAGGGTCTCACTGAGTTGCTTAGCACCTTGCCGTTGCTGAGGCTGGCTTTGAACTCACAATTCTCCTGTCTCAGCCTCCCTAAGTGCTGGGATTACAGGCTTGCACCACCACACCCGGCTTACTCTTTTTTTAAAAAAAATATTTTTAGTTATAGATGTACACAATACCTTTATTTTGTTTATTTAGTTTTTTCTTGTGGTGCTGGGGATTGAACCCAGTACCTCACATATTCTAGGCAAGCACTCTACCACTGAGCCACAACCCCAGCCCCTCTAGCTTTACTCCTTTTGCTCCAGATTGTTTTGGCTGTTTGGGGTCTTTTGTGCTTCCATGTGAATTTTAGAATTGTTTTTTTCTAGTTCTGTGAAGAATATCAATGGTTTTTTGATGGGCAGTGCATTAATAAATTGCTTTGGGTAGTATGGACTTTTGAATATCAATCCATGAACTTGAAAGATCTTTCTCCTAGTATCTTCAATTTCTTTCTTCAGTGTTTGGTAATTTTTATTATAGGGGTATTTCACATCCTTAGTTAAGTCTATTCCAGGGTGGGGTATTTTTGTTGTTGTTTGTTTAGAATGGAATTGTTTTCCTGGTTTCTTTCTCAGCAAACTCATTATTGGTGATAGAAAAGCTACTCATTTTTTTTTTTTTTTTCAGTGCTGGCCTCGTGCATGCTAGGCAAATGCTCTACCACTGAGATACATTCTTAGCCCTTTTTATTTTTTGAGATTGGGTCTTACTAAATTGCCAAGGCTGGCCTTGAACTTGCAATCCTCCTTCCTCAGCCTCCCAAATCACTGGGATTACAGGCATGTGCCACTGTATTCAGGAGTTACTCAGTTTTGTATGTTGATTTTATGTCCTGCCACTTTACTAAATGTATCAGTTCTAATAGTCTTTTGAAGGCCTTTAGATTTTTCTAAGTATAACATCCCATCATCTGTAAACAGGGATTATATAACTTCCTCCTTTTTTTTTTTTTTTAATTTTTTTTAGTTGTTGATGGATCTTTATTTTATTCATTTATTATTTATATGCGGTGCTGAGGATCGAACCCAGTGCCTCACGCATGCTAGGCAAGCGCTCTACCACTGAGCTACAGCCCCAGCCCCCCCTCCTTTTTTATTTGTATGTCTTTTATTTCTTTCTCTTGCCTAATTGCTCTGGCCAAAATTTCTAGTACTATATTGAATAAGAACAGTGAAAGTAGACACCCTTATCTTGTTCCTAATTTTAGAGGAAATGTTTTCAGTTTTCCCCCGTTTAGTATAATATTGGCTATGGGTTTATCATATATACCCTTTGTCATGCTGAAGTATGATCCTTCTATATCTAATTTGTTTGGGGCCTTTATCATGAAGAAATATTGAATTTTGTCAAATGCCTTTTCTGTATCTATTGAGTTGTTCATGTGACTTTTATCCTTGATACTATTTATGTGATGTATTGTATTTATTGATTTGCATGTGTTGAACCATCCTTGCATTCTTGGAATGAAACCAACTTGACTGTGGAGTGTGAGCTTTCTGATGTGTTGTGGAATTCCATTATGTTCATCAGGAATATGAGTCTATTTTATCTAACAGTCTTTTTCTGTTGTGTCTTTGTCAGGTTTTGGTAACTGGATAATGCTGGTCTCTTCGAATGAATTTGGAAGGTTTCTATCCCTTTCAATTCTGTGGAACAGTTTGAGAAGCAATGGTGTTCCTTCTTTAAAGTTTTGATAAAATTTGGCAGTGAAGCCATCTGGTCCTGGGCTTTTCTTTGTTTGGAGACTTTAATACTGATTCAATGTAATTATTTATTATTAGTCTATTTAGGTTTTATATAGCTTCCTGGTTCAATTTTTTGACAATAAATATTTTAATTTTGGCTTCATTTTTATGATGACAAATAATTTTCAAGATTATTTCCTTTTTCTGTTTGTTTCCTTAAATACAAAGCTAAACCACAAATAGGTACAATCAAGACATTTTATCTCACATTAACTACTCCTGTCAGATCCTCCTCCAATTTGCTGACCACTGACCAGACCAGTGGGGGTGGAGGGAAGACTTTCTTAGGTAGCACTGTAGTGACACCCCTCCTTCACAGATATCTTAATTAATCTTAAGCTTCTCCAGAAATCTGCACCATAATTGATCTTAGGACTATCAGCAAAAGAGTCTCTACCAAAGAGTTCAACGTAGTTAAACTTCCTATGTCCTGTTGCTCTATCTTACTTGGGCACTGGCCTGAAAGACATCAGCACTCCAGGTGCTGAATGCTCCTTTATTAGTTTTTTCATAAATATTTATGGACTATCTAGTATAGTAGCAATATAATATTTTATAAAAGTGTGTTTGCAAATGCACAGTGTAACAGGAAGGATCTATCCTTGAACAAGGCCTCTGGCCTTGGGGCTGAGCTTCACAGAGATGTTTACATTTCAGAGATAAGAGAAGATGTTACTAATTGGGCTCCATGTTAACAGCTGGCAGTGGGAGAAAAGAAAGGAGAGAAGCAGCTCTCCCCTTCTCAGGTGCTGTCCTTGAAGGGTTAACTTGCCCAGAACAGTAAAGAAAAAAGCTGCTTTTGTGAACTTCTGAGCCCCTCCCTTTACACACTGGGTGTAAAGTTCTGAAACTGCCTGAACTTGGAGTTCGGGGGGGAATTCATTGATTACAGCAAAAGCTGTAACCTCTGAACGGACTGCAAGTCAAATAAACGTGCTTCCTGTTTCCTCTCAGGTGCCTTGCCTCATCTGTCCCTACAACAGCACCAGCATGAGGCCCAGGGTGTGGGTAAGTATGAGGACAGGTTCTCACACCTCTCTCTGTTCACATTTACCTGGGCCCAGGATGGACAGGAGCCCCAGCCCTGTGGACTGAAGGTGAACAGTGAGTGAGAATCAGACTCCCAGGGGAGGGAAGAAGAAGCCAGCTAGGTGGTCTGACAAACAGAAGGCACCAACAGCGTATCTAGAACTTTTAACCCAGCAGAATTTGGGGAGGAGGGGGGTGTAGGGAGTTCAGGTAAATAATTTCTGGTCCCTCTACAAAACTTTTTTTTTTGGCACTGGGGATTGAACTCAGGGGCACTCAACCACTGAGCCACATCCCCAGCCCTATTTTGTGTTTTATGTAGAGACAGGGTCTCACTGAATTGCTTAGCGCCTCACCTTTGCTGAGGCTGGCTTTGAGCTTGCGATTCTCCCGTTTCAGCCTCCCAAAGTGCTGGGATTACAGGCGTGCGCCACTGTGCCCGGCTCTGTTTTATAAATTTTTATTATTATTTTTTAAATAAACCCAGTGTTCATATTTTTATAAAGTATTAACCCAGTTTCAGGAAGCCCTGCCTTGGCAGGTGCAGGAGCAGCACTTATCCCTGCCTGCCTCTAGGGTGACTACCCATCCTGATTCTTCTAGGTGCCCAGAAAAGCAGCTGCCTCTGAAAGAGAAAGTCTAAGCCCTGCCATGCCCTGGGCCATGGGTCAGTAAGCTTTCCAGAAAGCAGAGGGGAAGACATACACTTTTAAAAAATATTCATACACTTCAGTGTGTGCCTACCGGGTTGTGAGGAGAACAAAAACTTGGAGATGTCCAGTCCAGGCTGTGGGAAGCAGCGTCCCCTCATACCCGCCTGTCCTCAGACGTCAGGTGCGGGTAGTCCTGGCTCTTCAACTAAAGTCAGGAGACTCACCTGGCTCACTAGTTCATATTTGACTCTTTCCTCTAAAACCTGTGCCTAGTCTTTGCCTGCCTGCACAGGAAGCACAAACATTCAACTTGTATGCAAAAAGGGAACAAAACAACTAGAATATAAAAGTTTTGGTAATGTAAGGCCATCTGTTCAAGTCCACCTTGGAAACCTGTAACAGATATTTAAATACTGCAGTGAAAAGGCATCTTAATATACTTTTTTAAAAATCTTAAGTAATCTGCTAAGATTAAGTGTGTTTTAAAAAATTATTTTCCAGCTGCACACAGTGGCACCCGCTTATAATCCCTGTGACTCAGAAGGGTCTGGAGTTCGAAGCCAGCCTCAGCAATAGCAAGGCACTAAGCAACTCAGTGAGACTGAAGCCAGAATGAGACAGGCAGTCAGTGTAGATAGGTAAATTGAGTCAGGTCGGATCTGGGAGGCCAATTTGGAGAAGTATTGAAATGCTAATGCCTCCAGAGCCCTTCCTCCACCCTTATCACACCTGCTCCAACTGGTTGCTAAGGTAACCCCCCAAGGAGTTGTTAATTACACCTGGGCCCTTCTCCCTCTGGGTTTGCTTTTTGGCCATCCCACCAAACATCCTGGGCCTGGTCACATACACAGGAAGGAGAGAGATAAGGGGAAGAGAGCAGGAGAACAAAGGAAGCCTAAGATATGTAAAAAGGCAAAACGCGTGTACTTCTTGGGATAACAGCATACCAGCTATGGCCCCCTTCCCCCTCCCTGGAGAAGTCTATGTGACCCCTTTTAAATAAACCCTGCTTTATGTTCTTGCCTCAATGTGCTTCTCTAATGTTCAAATTTCAACACGTGGAGGAGCAAAACTTGCCACCGGTAACTGGCGGTATCAAGACCCTGTCTCTAAATAGAATACAAAATAGGGCGGGGGATGTGGCTTAGTGATCAGTGCCCCTGAGTTCAATCCCTGGTACCTCCCCCAACCCAAACAAAATCATTTCCCTTTGAGGGCACTTTGTCCTTTGAAGAAGGGGAGATGGGCCCAGGAGGGCACCAGTCAATGCTTCAGCCATGACTAGGCCTCAATGGAGTCCCTACTGTGGTCCCCATAGCCATACAACAGCTCCTCTCCAGCCATATTGTCTCAGGAGGTGATGGCAGGTGTTAATGGCAGGTGTGGATGCTCTGCAGTTCAGTCTGGCAGTTCCCGCATTTGCTGGGATTGATCAGTCTTCCCAGGCGATTTGTCTCTCTGGTCATATCCAGGCAGTAGGTTGTGCTCAGATACTGAAAATAGTACATGTAGTGATGAACCCAGCCTAATTCTATCTTAAGATTGAAAGCCATTTTGACAAGAGATCATAAAGGTATATTTTTTGTTTTACTTGCTTGGACCATGTTTGGCTCTGATTGGGTAACCGCCCTCCTTAAAATCTCAGTGGCGCCCCCATGCTGGAACCTGAGTTTACTCTCTATATAAAGATTAAACCATGTAAAGCATTGGTTAAAACCATGGTTAAAACCATGTTAAGCCATGTAAAGCATTGATTTGCTATCTGCTTCTGTATTGCATTTGCCAGAACCTTGTCAGTTGTAAATACCTAAGATACCTACCTTTATAATTCTCTGAATTATAAAAACTTGCCTGCTCCTGGACAAAGCTGCTGCCCTCACTTTTTTTTTTTTTAATTTTTTTTAGTTGTAGATGAACACAATACCTTTATTTTTTTATGTGGTGCTGAGGATCGAACCCAGTGCCTCACACATCTGCGGCAAGTGCTCAACCGCTGAGCCACAACCCCAGCCCCTGCCCTCACTTTTTGAAGCGGACAGCTGCCACACAGCTAATTTGTGTGCACAATATAAGCTTGCTTAATTTGATTTAAAATTGGAGTCGGTGGTCCTTTCTTTGCTTCTTGGGTTCAACAGTAGCAGCCTGTGGAGGTAGTCTTGTGTGCACAGAGCCTCTGGCTGCTTTTTTTTTTTTTTGGTACTAGGGATTGAACTCGGGTACTCAACCACTGAGCCACCTCCCCAGCCCTATTTTGTGTTTTATGTAGAGACAGGGTCTCACTGAGTTGCTTGGCACCTCACTGTTGCTGAAGCTGGCTTTGAACTCATGATTCTCCTGTCTCAGCCTCCCTAAGGGCTGGGATTACAGGTGTGCACCACCGCGCCTGGCTCGCCTCTGGCTTCTATTCCACCACAAAGTCGTCCTGGGAGAATTATGTGGTGGCAATCACATCCTCACCTTTGCCATGGATGAGGTCAGTTCTCCTACCTTCTTCCTTCCCACTTTCAATCTTCCTTTCTTCAGGCTGCAGCTGGACTTTGCTCTTCCTGGAGCTCCTTCTGATCAGGTTGAAATCTGAGTTTGCAATTCTGTTGCATTTTTCCTTGAGCTTCCCCCTCACCCCCCAGAAGCTTGTTTGCCCTTGAGGGGCTTTTCAGGACCTGCTTGGCAATGGCTGCATTGGTAGAATCACAAGGCGAAGTTGAAGTTTTTGGAGGTTCTGCTGCTTCAGATTTTGGTTTGGAAAAGGTGCCTGCAATCTCTCCTAGTGTCTTTGATCTTCTATTCCTCAGACTTCATGAAGGTTAGTGTCACGTTCCCAGCATTTCTTTTTTTTTTTTCAACCTTTTAAAATTTTATTTATTTATGTATTTTGTATGTGGTGCTCAAGATCGAACCCAGTGCTTCATGTGTGTGAGGCAAGCGCTGTACCACTGAGCCACAACCCCAGCCCCCCACAGCATTTTTTTTCTTGTTTCCTGTAGATTCTAGCTAATGGTTTCTCCTGGCATTTGACTTTGGTTGTTTTTTTGTTTTTTTTTTTTTTTTGGTACTGGGGATTGAACTCAGGGGTACTCAACCACTGAGTCACATCCCCAGCCCTATTTTGTGTTTTATGTAGAGACAGGGTCTCACTGAGTAGCTTAGCACCTCACCGTTGCTGAGGCTGGCTTTGAACTCGCGTTTCTCCTGTCTCAGCCTCCCTAAGTGCTGGGATTACAGGCTTGAGCCACCGCGCCCGGCTTTGGCATTTGACTTTATGATGTGCAACTGAGTTCTCTTCCTCTAGCCATGTTCCAGCCTTGGTTCAATTTTGATAGGTAATATGTGTCCAAAAGTTTGTCCATTTCTTCTAAATTTTCAAGCTTATATCATATAGTTTTCCCAAAATGATCCTTTGAATTTCTGTGGTACAGTTGAATTTCTGTGGTAATGTCTTCTTTTTCATCTCTAGTTTTATTTATTCAGGTTTTCCCTCTCTCTTTCTCTCCTTTCCTCCCAGTTTTGGGGATTGAATCCAGTGTGTTGTACCACTGAGCTAGATTCCCAGTCCTTTTTATTTTTTGAAACAGGATCTTGCTGGGTGCAGTGATGCATGCCTGTAATCCCAGCACTTAGGGAGGCTGAGACAGGAGAATCGCGAGTTCAAAGCCAGCCTCAGCAACGGTGAGGCGCTAAGCAATTCAGTGAGACCCTGTCTCTACATAAAACACAAAATAGGGCTGGGGATGTGGCTCAGTGGTCGAGTGCCCCTGAATTCAATCCCCAGTACCAAAAAAAAAAAAAACAAAGAAACAGGATCTCACTAAATTGCCTGGGCTGCTCTTGAACTTCTGATCCTCCTGACTCACCTTCCCAAATTGCTGGGATTACAGGCATGGGCCACCATACCTAGCTTCTATTTCATTTATTTCTGCTGTTTTACTGATTTGGTGTTTGGTTCATTCTTGCTTTCCTAGGACCTCAAGATGCAATGTTAGGTTATTCATTTAAAATCTATCTATCTTTCTTTCTTTTTTATTTTTGGTACTGAAGATTAAACTCAGGGGCACTCGACCACTGAGCCACATCCCCAGCCTTATTTTGTGTTTTATGTAGAGACAGGGTCTCACTGAGTTGCTTAGCGCCTCCCCGTTGTTGAGGCTGGCTTTGAACTCGCCATCCTCTTGTCTCAGCCTCCCTAAGTGCTGGGATTTCAGGCTTGAGCCACCGCGCTGGCTTCTTTGTTTTTTTAATGTAGGTACTCATTGCTATAAATGTCCCTCTTAGTACTGCTTTCACTGTATCCCAAAGATTTTGGAATGTGATATTTTCATTTAATTCAAGGAATTTAAAAATGTCTCCTGACTTCTTCAGTGTCCCACTGTTCATTCAAAAATGTGTTAGGCTGGGGTTGTGGCTCAGTGGTAGAGCACTTGCCTAGCATGTGTGAGGCACTGGGTTTGATTCCAGCACTACATATAAATAAATAAAATAACGGTCCCTAGACGACTTTAAAAAATTTAAAACATAATGTGTTAGGCCTGGTGAGGTGGCATATGCCTGTAATTCCAGTGACTTGGGAAGCTGAAGCAGAGGGATTGCAAGTTCAAGCCTTAGCAACTTAGTGAGACCCTGTCTCATAATAATAAAAAAATAAAAAGGGCTGGGGATTTACCTCAGTGGTAAAACACCCCTGGGTTCAATCCCCAGTATCCCCTGCAAAAAAGTTATTCAGTCTCCATTTGTATAATTTCTACAGTTTCTCTTGCTGTTGACATCTAGTTTCATTTCATTATGATTAGAAAAGATGCAGGATATTATTGCCACTTTTTTGGATTTATTAAGACTTCTTTTATAACCTAATATATGTTCTAGAAAAAGTTACATGTGCTGATGAAAACAATGTGTATTCTGCAGTTATTGGATGGAATATTCTGTAGATGTTAAGTCCATTTGATCTATTATGTGATTTTACTCTGATATTCCTTTTTAAATTTTCCTCTGGATAATCTGTGAGAGAGGTATGAAGTTTCCAACTATTATTGTATTGGGACCTGTCTCTCCCTTTTGGTCTAATCGTGTTTGTTTTGTAATATTGAATATTCCAACATTTGGTGGTAGATTTGTAATTGTTATATCTTCTTGATGAATCGATCCCTTGGTCACTACATATTGACTTTTTTTTTTGTCTCTTCTTACTGTTTTTATCTAAAAGTCTATTTTGCCTGATATAAGTATAGCTACTCCTGGTTGCTTTCAGATTCCATTTGCTTGGAATATCATGTTCCATCCTTTCCCTTTTAGTCTATGTGTGTCTTTACAGCATATTGTTGGGTCCTGCTTCTTCATCCATTCAGAGACAGGTCTCTGTCTTTTAATTAGAAAATTAAGACCATTTATATTCAGAGATATTATCCAAAGGTATGGACTTTGATCCTGTTTTTTAAATTGTTTTCTTCTAGCTATGATTATTCATTGTTTATTTTGTCTGCTTTTATTCATCTTTGTGTTTTACTGTATTGATAATGTTTGATTGTTTCTTATTTCTCATTTGTATATCTGTCTTCTAGTGGGATTTATTCTTTCATGTGCTATTATGATAGTAATGAGCTTTCTTCTGCTTCTGGGTGTAGGATCCCCTTAAGCATCTTTTATAAGATCAGAGTAGTGAACATGAATTCCCTATAAAAATAGTTTATTTTTATTTATGTGTGTGTGGTCTATTTTTATTTATGTGTGTGTGTGTGTGTGTGTGTGTGTGGCAGTGCTAGGGATTGAACACAGAGCCTTGTGCATGCTAGGCAAGTACTCTACCAACTGAGCTATATCCCCAGACCCCTTAGTTTATGTTTATCTTGAAAAGTCTTCATTTCTCCTTCAATTCTGAAGGACAGCTTGCTGTGTATAGTAATCTTGATTGGCAGTTATTTTCTCTCAGGACTTGAAATGCATCATTCCATGTCCTCCTGGCTCTTAGGGTTTCTTCTAAGAAAACATCTGGTAGTCTAATGGGTTTGGCTGGCTGGCTGGCTGGCTATCTCTCTGCCTGTCTTTCATACTAGGGGTTGAACCCAGGGGTGCTTTACATCTGAGTCGCATTCCCAGCCCTTTTTTTATTTTTTGAGACAGAGTCTCTCTAAGTTGCGTAGGGCCTCATTAAATTGCTGAAGCTGGTCTCAAACTTATGATGCTCCTGCCTCAGCCTTCGGAGCCACTGGGATTTTGGTGTACACAACTGTGCCCAGCTGAGTTTGCCCTTACATGTGACTTGGCAACTTGGTGCTTCTCTTTTGCATATTTTGTTTGGTTTGGTTTGGTACTGGGGATTGAACTCAGAGGTACTTGACCACTGAGCCACATCCCCAGCCCTATTTTGTGTTTTATGGAGAGACAAGGTCTCACTGAGTTAGTTGCTTAGCACCTCGCTGTTGCTGAGGCTGGCTTTGGACTCGCAATTCTCCTGTCTCAGCCTCCTAAAGTGCTGGGATTACAGGCATATGCTGTAAAATCCAAACTCAAAATGGAGTCACTCTGGCTCAGGCCTGCATGTATTAGCTAACCTGCTCTTTGTGCTTCTATGATTAATGCTTTGCTATGCTTGCTTCTCACGGATGGGGGTGCAAAACCACAGGCTGCCAGACCCCCTGGCCAGTTACCTAAAGTTCGGGAACTGAAAGGGAACATAGGAGGCACTGTCACGGTTGAACTGTAAATAACTATAGGTTGAATACCTGCCAAATCATGTTTTCCTGAGTCATGTAGCTAGCCCATCCTATAATAACCTCTGAAACCCTCACTTTGGGGTCACTCTCTGAAGGAAAGGAGAGCTGACCCCAATCAATTGGCCTGTGTGCCTATTTCCTCAATAAACTTTGCTGCTTCTGCAGAGTTGTCTGGGCTGCAGTCCTTGGGGAGAGTGCGGGTTGGATGCAACAATGCCACCACGCCCAACCTCTCTTGTATATTTTATTTTATTTTTATTTATTTATTTATTTTAATTTTTAAAAAATATTTATTTTTTAGTTGTAGGTGGACAGAATATCTTTATTTTATTTTTATGTGGGTCTGAGGATCAAACCCAATGACTCACGCGTGCTAGGCGAGCATGCTACCACTGAGCCATAACCCCAGCCTCTCTTGTATATTATAATATGCTCTCTTTGTCCTGCAAATATGACAGTTTGTACTATGTTGTGAAGAGATTCTTTTCTGGTCATGTCCATTTGGGACTCTTAAAAGCCTCCTATACCGAGATGTCCACATCTTTCAAAGATTTGAAAATTTTTCTGCTATTTCATCAAATAGGTTTTCTATGCCTTAAACTTTATTTCATATCTTTCAGGTATGCTAATTATGCAGACACTCAATTTTTTTTAATGGTGACCCATATATATATATATATATATATATATATATATATATATATTTTTTTTTTTTTTTTTTTTGTACCAGAGATTAAACTCAGGGGCACTTGACCACTGAGCCACATCCTCCACCCTATTTTGTATTTTATTTAGAGACAGAGTCTCACTGAGTTGTTTAGTGCCTCACTTTTGCTGAGGCTGGCTTTGAACTCATGATCCTCTTGCCTCAGCCTCCTGAGCCACTGGGATTACAGGTGTGTGCCACCGTGCCTGGCTCCAGAGATCTTGAATGACCTCTTCTTTCTTTCTTTTTTGTTTCTGTATATCTGTCTGAATGTAATGTTTTGAAAGACCGGTCTTCAAGCTCCAATATTCTTTCAACTCTTACACTAGAATATTTTAATATTCAAGTCTCTTGTTGAGGCTTTCCATTGATTTTTTCTAATCTGACTGAGATTTTCATTTCCAAGATTAAGATGTGTTTGTTCTTCAATATCTCCCCTTAGCCAGGCATGGTGGTACATGCCTATAATTCCAACAACTTGGGAGGCTGAAGCAGAAGGATTGCAATTAGAAATCCTGCTTCAGCAACTTAGCAATGCCCTGTCTCAAAAAATAAAAAGGGATGGGAATGTAGCTAGTGGTTAGGAGTTCCTGGGTTTGATCCCCAATACCAATCAATCAATCAAATTAAATAAAAAAGCGATAGGGATGTAGCTTAGTGGTGAAGTACTCCTGGGTTAAATCTCCAGTACCTGATGAACTCAATCTAATTCTATTTTAAGTTTGGGAGCCATCTCGTCCCAAGGTCATAAAAAGTTCATTTTTGTTTAGCTTGTTAGGAATTCTTGCCCATTCCTTGAACCCCTCAGCACCTGGTTTTTTGAGTAGATAGCTTTGACTGGATAATCACTCTCCCTAAAATCTCAATGATGTCTCCTAAATTCCAAGGTTAAAGTCTGAGTGTACTCCCTACCTAGAAATGTTAAACTATAAGTTCATTAATTTGCTATCTGCTTCTGTATGATGCTTACCAAAGCCCTACTTTTGTAACTCTTTTTTTAAAATATTTTTGTTAGATGTTGATGGACCTTTGTTTATTCATTTATTTATATGTGGTGCTGAGGATCGAACCCAATGCCTCACACATGCTAGGCAAATGCTCTACCACTGAGCCAAAACCCCAGCCCCACTTTTGTAACTCTTTAAGATATAAAAACCTCTCTGCTCTGAGACCAGGCTGCTGATCTCTGGACCTGTTTGCAGAGACAGCCGCTGTATAGCTAATGTGCACACAATATAAGCTTGCTTGATTTGACTTAAAATTGGAGTCAGTGGTCCTTTCTTTGCATCGTGGGTTCAACATACCTCCCCCAAATCTACCCTTGAAAAAGTTCTCATTCACACTCTGAATTGTCTTCCTTATTTCATTTAACAGTTTATCTGTATTCTCTTGGATTTCATTGGGCTTTTTAAAAAATCATTCTTCTGAATTCTTTTATTTTTAATTTTTTTTTTTATTTTATTTTTTTTTATTTTTTTGGTACTGGAGATTGAACTCAGGGGCTCTCGACCACTGAGCCACATCCCCAGCCCTATTTTGTGTTTTATGTAGAGACAGGGTCTCACTGAGTTGCTTAGCGCCTCGCCGTTGCTGAGGCTGGCTTTGAACTCGCAATTCTCCTGTCTCAGCCTCCCTAAGTGCTGGGATTACAGGCTTGAGCCACCGCGCCCGGCTCATTCTTCTGAATTCTTTATCAGGCATTTCATCTACTTTGATGGCTTTGGAGTCTGTTACTGAGTGTTATGAACCTTAGGTGGTATCATATTACCTTCTTTTTTCATCATATTTCTCATGTTTTTATGTTGAGATATTTATATCTTTTGGGACAGATGCCTCTACTGCTTTTATGTGAGGACCAACTTAGTAAGCAGTTTTCTCCTAATGATGTGTCTTGGGTATTTGTTTGTTTTGCAGTGTTGAGTTTATTTCCAGCTGGACACTATAGTGTAATATCCCTATATCTTTGAACGTGATAAGTGGATTTGGGCACAGCGTGCACCATATCAGAGTCATAAGGACCCACTTTTGCAGATCTTATATTCAGGCAGGTGTGGGGTACACCCTCTGTGGTTACCTCTACCATGGGAATGGCATCCGCATTAGGTGATGGGGGTTTCCACAGGCTCATCTGATATTGGCACCAGATTGCCAGGGAGTGTGTTGGGCTGAAGCTCTTTGAGATTCCTCTTGCTGAGGTGCTCTCTGAACAGCCTAGTGCAGAATGAGGTGGCACCAGGCAGAGATTCTCACCAAGCTTTTTGGGATGCAGGCCCCTGGCCAGAGCAAAAGCCAGAGCTTAGACAGTTTGCTGGAGATTGTCCCCAAATGCCTGTCAGGGTGGAGGGGTATAGAGGAACAAGGCTCTGTGCAAGAATCTTGTGGGCCATTGTCCTTGGTTTGGCGCCTCCAGTCCTAGTACCCATCTGAAGCCACTGAGATTGGCTATGCCCCTGTCTCAGAGGGCCACTATCTTCCTCCGCGATTCTGGAGGACTGTGCCCTCCTCACCTCTGTGTTGTAGCCCATAGTCCCCGAAAAGAGTTGGAGTTCTTTTCGGGTTCATGTCACAATTACTCCCCTGAGCCCAAACTGCCTTTGTGAGGCAGTTATCTGTTGAGGCAGTTCAGTGGAAAGAATGTGGGGTCCCAGAGATGGAAATATGTAGGGATTTCCTGAGTGGTCCCGGCGCAAACATTAGGACCTTTCTCAAGTTGGCTCCCAGCTCAGCACCTTGGGAGGTCACTGGGAGATGTAGCCAGGCCCCACATAGACCCAAGGTCTCAAGGTCTCTTGTCTGTTAAGGCTGCATGTCTTAGAGGTGCCGCTCACATGCTGACAGTGCCTGTGGGATCTCTTTCACCTTTACCTCTGCAGAGGGGAGACTCCCCCTCCCTACTTATAGAGCTAGGCCACAAGTGCTGCGGTGTTCTTGTCCCAGGTCTCTGAATTTCCCCAGGTTTCTGCCTTTTTGTGGAATTCCAATGTTCTCCTACCATCACCCAACCTGTAGCTACACTTCTGTTGCTTAGGCTCCATCTACCTCATGGAGGGGCTGGTGAGTGCTGGAGGTCTGTGTTCTGCTATCTTGTCCCCACCTCCCGAAAACTCTTTCTTTCTTTCTTTCTTTTTAGTATTGGTGATTGAACCCAGGGGTACTTCACCACTGAGTCACATCCCCAGCCCTTTTTTTTTTTTTTTTTTTTTAATTTTGAGAGAGGGTCTTGCTAAGTTGCTTAGGGCCTTGCTAAATTGCTGAAGCTGGTCTCAAACTTGTGATCCTCCTGCCTCAGTCTCCTGAGTCACTGGGATTACAGGCATGCACCACCATGCCCAGCTTGAAACTCTTTCTTATAAAAGAACTCCAGCCAATAAGTTCGAGGTTGGATAGAAGAAATTTAAAAAGGAGACAAACAGAGAAGGAAGGAAGGACTGTAAATTATCTAAAAACTCTACACCCTTACCCTAACCCCCTAGCCCTGTTTTCCCCCACACCTGAAATTATTTTTTTTTTTTGGTACTGGAGATTGAACTCAGGGGCACTTGACCATTGAGCCACATCCCCAGCCCTATTTTGTGTTTTATGTAGAGACAGGGTCTCACTGAGTTGCTCAGCGCCTTGCCATTGCTGAGGCTGGCTTTGAACTCATGATTCTCCTGTCTCAGCCTCCCCAAGTGCTGGGATTACAGGCGTGTGCCACCTCGCCCGGCTCCCATATATCTTTCATGCTCACCATTTACAAAGTTTCCTTTTAAAGAAGTCTGAGACCCCACTCAGACCCCACTCCTCACTCTGGAGCGCCCACCTCCCTCTCCCTCTGAGTGGGTGTCTGGCCCTACTGTTTGCTTTCTTAAATATAAAAAAGCCTCTTTGGACCTTTCTTTCTTTCTTTTTTTTTTTTTAATGTCTTTATTTTATTGCTTTGTAGTGCTGAGGATCGAACCCAGGGTCTCACGCATGCGAGGCAAGCGCTCTACCGCTGAGCCACAATCCCAGCCCCTGGACCTTTCTTAAATATAAAAAAGGCCTCTTTGGACCTGTCCTGAAATTTCTTCCTGTGGTGTAAATTGAGAACCTGCCATGGCTGACTTGAGGTCCTCTTTTCCCTCTGGGGACTTCCTTGGACCCCCATCAGGTGACAAGTTTAGAGAAATAATAAAATTAGAATATTGCCATTTGTGCAAAACCTAATGAAACACAGTTAGCCCTACACATCCTGGGGTTTCACATCCATAGATTCAACTAACCCTAAACTGAAAGTGTACGTAGGCCAGTGATGGCCGCATCTGTACTGAACAGGTACAGACTTTTTTCTTGTTATTCCCTAAATAATGCATCACAATCATTTACATAGCATTTGCATTGTATTAGGTATTATAAGATGAGATGATTTAAGGTATATGGAAGGATGTGTATAGGTTATATGCAAATATTATTAATTTTTTAAAATTTATTTTAAAATTGGTTCTAATTAGTTATTCACGACAGTAGAATGCATTTTGACACATTGTGCACTAATGGAGCACAAATTCTTATGGCTGTACATGGTGCAGAGTCACACTGTCCACTGTCCTTCCCATCTCCACACCCTCTCCCCTCCCCTCACTTTCCTCTGCACAATCCAAAGTTCGTTCATTCTTCCCTACCCCTCCCTCACTATGCATCAGCATCTGATTATTAGAGAAAACATTTGGCTGTTGGTTTTGGGGGGGGTTGGCTTATTTTGCTTAGAATGATATTCTCCAGCTCCATCCATTTCTTGCAAATGCCACAATTTCATTCTTCTTTGAGGCTAAGTAATATTCCATTGTGTATACATAACACATTTTCTTTATCCATTATCTGTTGAAGGGCATCTAGGTTGGTTCCATAGTTTAGGTATCTACATCATTTTATATAAGGAAATTGAGCATCTAAGGATTTTGGTATCTGCAGGGGTCCTGGAACTAATCCCTGGAGGTACTTAAGGATGACTTGTAATAGATCAGGACAAAGGAAATCAATGACTAATAAAACACAAAAATCATCTGGGTGTGGTGGTACCTGCCTGTATTCCTAGCTACTGGGGAGGCTGAGGTGGGAGGATCATTTGAGCCCAGGAGTTCAAAACCAGCTTGGGCAACATAGCAAGAACCTGTTTGAAACAAACCAACCCATAAAATTCTGATAAGAATTTTTATAAAGAGTAGATTAGAGCCAGGCATGGTGGCGCACGCCTGTAATCCCAACACTTTTGGGAGGCTGAGACAGGAGAATCATGAGTTCAAAGCCAGCCTCAGCAATGGCAAGGTGCTAAGCAACTCAGTGAGACCCTGTCTCTACGTAAAACACAAAATAAGGCTGAGTATGTGGCTCAGTGGTTGAGTCCCCCTGAGTTCAATCCCCAGTACCAAAAAAAAAAAAAGTGGATTAGAGCTGGGCGTGGTGGTGCATGCCTATAATCCCAGCAACTCAGGAGGCTGAGACAGGAGGATTGTGAGTTCGTAGCCAGCCTCAGCAACTGCAAGGCACTAAGCAGCTCAGTGAGAATCTGTCTCTAAATAAAATGCAAAATAGGACTGGGGATTGTGGCTCAGTGGCAAGTGCCCCGAGTTCAATCCCTGGTACCACCTTCCAAAAATAAGAGCAGAAAGCCGGGCGCGGTGGCTCAAGCCTGTAATCCCAGCACTTAGGGAGGCTGAGACAGGAGAATCGCGAGTTCAAAGCCAGCCTCAGCAAGGGCGAGGCTCTAAGCAACTCAGTGAGACCCTGTCTCTACATAAAACACAAAATAGGGCTGGGGACCCGGCTCAGGGGTCGAGTGCCCCTGAGTTCAATCCCTGGTACCAAACCAAAAAAAAAAAAAAAACAAAAATAAGAGCAGATTAGAGGCCCCTTCCATTCTTAAAGGACACAGAGGGAAGGTGCCATCTAAGAAAGAGCAAGTCCTCACCAGACACCAAATCTGCTGACATGCTTTGACTTTGGGCTTCTCAGCCTTCAGAACTCTCTGACTGCCCTGCCTCAGCAATCTCTGCAGGGGTCAGAGAATGGAGCTGCAGGGGCTCAGAGGGCAGAATCAGGCCCAACACAGGGAGGTGCGAAGAGATGTGTCTGGGCCCCACACAAGGGGAAATGTCGTGAAAGTCACAGGAATGGGCTGCTTCACGAGCTAGTGGGCACCTGTCACTATTGGAGTCCAGGAGAAGTCTAAAGGACCACTGGACACTAGCAGCAGACAGGTCCCACCTTGGTTGGCAGGTACCCAAGCAGTGGCAGGGACAGCAGAGTTGAGGAATGGAGCTGGATGGTTGCTCTTGCTGAGCTACTGATGTCCATTGCAGGAATCCAGCCTCTCCCTGGACTTCCAGTGAAAGGAAGTCCTACTGAGCCAGGTTCCTGTGACTAGCCCTTGAACTCACCTACCAGATCCACAGCCTGAGGGGGATGCCACCTGCTGGGATAGCCCCCTGTAGGTCCCTAAAGGCAGTGCCCAGCAAGCAGCAAGCACAGGGTCAGCAGCAGCCAGTCCTGCCTCCCTTCTGTTGTCTACAATTAATATCTCAGAGTTCCATTTTATGATAAAGATGATTATAATATGATTATAATAGTACTTACTACTCCTTTTTTTGTTGTTGTTACTGAGGATTGAACTCAGGGGCACTCGACCACTGAGCCGCATCCCCAGCCCTATTTTGTGTTTTATGTAGAGACAGGGTCTCACTGAGTTGCTTAGCGCCTCGCCGTTGCTGAGGCTGGCTTTGAACTCGCAATTCTCCTGTCTCAGCCTCCCAAAGTGCTGGGATTACAGGCTTGAGCCACCGCGCCCATCTACTACTCCTTCTTACTACTACTTTTTTTGTTTTTGTTTTTTGGTACCAAGGATTGAACTCAGGAGCACTTAACCACTGAGCCACATCCCCAGCCCTTTTTATGTTTTCTTTTGAGGGTCTCACCAAGTTGCTCAGGCTGTCTTTGAACTTGTGATCCTTCTGCCTCAACCTCCAGAGCCACTGGGATTTGGGGTGTGCACCACAGCACCCAGCTAACAATACCTACCTCTTAGCATTACTATGAGAATTAAATAGGTTAAGATGTGTGGAACCATGAGAATGGTGTGTGGCATGTTATAAACACTCAATAAACCTAAGCTGCAAACAGTAAAAAAATAGATTAGAGCTGACAACACCTGAACCAACTGGTCAATCCTAACATGCCAAAACCACAGGTAGCAGAGATCACTTCTTTTCTGACTTGAGGCAATAGGAGGCATATCATAAATAAAAATAAATAAAACCTGAAGGATATGATCAAGCTTCTAGATCTAGTTATCATCTTAAAGGGACCATAGAGGTTCACTCAAAAACCATATATTAAAGGATATTGTGGGGTTATAAACAGGAAAATTCAAAAAATGGCAACTATGCCAGGTGTGGTGATGCACACAACTGTGGAGGCTAAAGCAGGAGGATTATAAATTCAAGGCCAGCCTCAGCAATTTAGCAAGATCTTGTCTCAGAATTAAAAATAAAAAGGACTGGGGATGGAGCTCAGTGGTAAAGTGCCTCTGGGTTCAATCCCTAGCCCAAAAAGGAAAAATTGGAAGCTATTGGACAAATTATCTAGTTTTGAAGCACTTGGATTGCATTCATGAGGCCAACCCCCCCACCAAAAAAAAGTCAAGAGAGAGTTAAGAGACACGTTAGTTAAACATGACGCACAAACTATATCTTGATGCTAATTCAAACAATAGAATCTAAAAATAACATTGGTGAAACAATTGAGGAAATTTGAATGCGGACTACATATATGAGGCAAGTAAGGAAGTATTTACTTTTAGGTGGGAAAATGGTATTGATTATACTTAAAAGAAGAGACCTTGTCTTTGAGAGGCACATACATAAAACTGCTAGGTACAAGGTCCATTGCACTTTTTTATTTACAATTGGAATCTAAAGAGATTTTCCTTTTTGTTGTTGTTGTTGTTAGGAGCACTTTACCACTGAACTACATCTCCTGACCCCCCCCCCCTTTTTTTTTGGTACTGGAGATTGAACTCAGGGGTACTCGACCACTGAGCCACATCCCCAGCCCTATTTTGTGTTTTATGTAGAGACAGGGTCTCACTGAGCTGCTTAGTGCCTCACTGTTTCTGAGGCTGGCTTTGAACTCGTGATTCTCCTGTCTCAGCCTCCCTAAGGGCTGAGATTACAGGCTTGTGCCACCCCGTCCGGCTATCTCCTGACCTGTTTTTTGTTTGTTTTTTTTAGTTGTCAATGGACTTTTATTTTATTTATTTATTTATATGTGGTGCTGAGGATCGAACCCAGTGCCTCACACATGCCAGGCAAGTGCTCTACCACTGAGCCACAACCCCAGCCCTCCTGACCTTTTTATTTTTTATATTGAGACAGAGTCTGGCTAAATTACCAAGCCTGGTCTTGAACTTGGATCTTCCTGCCTCATCCTCCTGAATCACTGGAATTAGAGGTGTGTGCCACTATACCCAGCAAGATTTTTACTTTTTTTTTTTTTTTAATATTTTTTAGTTGTATATGAATGCAATATCTTTATTTAATTTATTTATTTGTATGTGGTACTGAGGATCGAACCCAGTGACTCATGCATGTGAGGCAAGCACTCTACCACTGAGCCACAACCCAAGCCCAAGATTTTTACTTTTTAAATTAACCTTTTCAAAACAACACAAACACTTCAGCAAATATAATAATTTTTTTTTTTTTTTTTTTTAGTACTAGGGATTGAACTCAGGGGCACTTGACCACTGAGCCACATCCCCAGCCTTATTTTGTGTTTTATGTAGAGACAGGGTCTCACTGAGTTGCTTAGCGCCTTGCTGTTGCTGAGGCAGGCTTTGAACTTGTGATTCTCCTGTCTCAGCCTCCCAAAGTGCTGGGAGTTCAGGTGTGTGCTACCATGCCCAGCTTGGCAATGACTTTCTTGTGACACATTGAAGGTATCATTTCATGATCTTCCAGTTCCTGTTACTTCTGTTGAGAAGTCAACTGTAAGCCTAATTATTCTCTTTTGAAGGAAATCTGAACGTTTTCTTAATTACTTTCAAAAAACTTTTTAAAAAATGTCCTTAGTTTTCTGCAGTTTTACAATAATGTATTTAGGTATAGAATTATTTTTAATTTATTCTGCTTAGGGTTGAGAAGACATATTGAATATGTGAACTGTTGGCTTTATTATTTAAAAAATATTCTCAGTTCTTATTTTTTAAAAAAATATTGCTTCTGCCTCATTGCCTCTTTCTATTCTTTCTGTAAATCAGATGAAAGGTGTATTTGAAAGCAGGGTGCAGTGGTACATGCCTATAATCCTGGCTACTTGGGTGACTAAAGCAAGGAGGACTACAAATTCAAGGTCAGCACAGGAAACTTAACATTTTGTCTCAAAATAAAAATAGTAGGGGGTGTAGTTCAGAGGTGAGTGCTTGCCTAGTATGCACAAGGCCCTGGGATCCCAAAGACATGCACAAGCACGCACATGTACACATGCATACACACAAACACACAGGTATATTTGACCTAGTCAGTTTATCCTCTGTGTTTGTGTGTATGTGAGTGTGTGTGTGGTGCTTGGAATTGAACCCAGGGTGTCATACATGCTAGACAAGCATTCTGCCACTGAACTTCATCCCCACCCTACCCTTAAGGCCTCTTAATTCTCCTCTATGTTTCATTCTTTCCT
This sequence comes from Geosciurus inauris, assembly GCA_004024805.1. NCBI lineage: Eukaryota > Metazoa > Chordata > Mammalia > Rodentia > Sciuridae > Geosciurus > Geosciurus inauris. The sequence goes on along the minus strand of PVHX01009078.1, from coordinate 53,515 downwards.
TCCTTCATGTTTCATTCTGAATATTTTCTTTTGACCTGTCTTCCAGTTCACTAGTTCTTCCTTCAGCTGTGTCTAATTGGCTATGAAGATCATTCTTGGGATTATTTATTTTAGTTATTATAAATTGTTTTGTCTATACTAGGGATTAAACCCAGGGGTGCTCTACCACTGAGCTACATCCTCAGTCCTTTTTATTTTTTATTTTGAGACAAGATCTCACTAAGATGATGAGACTGGACTGGAAGTTGTGATCCTTCTAACTTAGCCTCCCAAATACTTAAGATTGCAGGTGTATATCAGTGCACCTGGCTTATACTTTTCAATTTAGAATTTATTTCTTAAAAATATGCTGTGCCTTTTTTTGTAGTTTTCTAAAATTTTAATCTTTTATTTTCTTGAACATACTAAGTCTATATCTGATGGTTCAATATTTGGAATCTCTGAGCATGCATTTATTGTCTATTATTTCTGCAAGTTCTTGGTTCAAGAACTTTCTATGGCTAATTACCTTAGTTGTATGCAAAGCATCTTTTTTTTTTTTTTTTTTTTTTGGTACTGGGGATTGAACTCAGGGGTACTCACCACTGAGCCACATCCCCAGCCTTATTTTGTGTTTTATGTAGAGACAGGGTCTCACTGAGTGGCCTAGAGCCTCGCCGTTGCCAAGGCTGGCTTTGAACTTGTGATCTTCCTGTCTCAGCCTCCCAAAGTTCTGGGAATACAGGCATGCACCACCACGCCCAGCTGCAAAGCATCTTTTAAGAATTAGTTTCTCATAATGTTTGGAGGCTTAAGATAATGTTACCTTCTTTCAGAGACAATTTTTAATTTTTTATTTGTTCTAATTAGTTATACATGACAGTAGAATGCATTTTGACAAACCATACATAAATGGAGTGTATATATATACACACACACACACACACACACATATATATACACACTATATATATATTTTGGTGCTAGGGATTGAACTCAGGGGCACTCGACCACTGAGCCACATCTCCAGCCCCATTTTGTGTTTTATGTAGAGACAGGGTCTCACTGAGTTGCTTAGTGCCTCACCATTGCTGAGGCTGGTTTTGAACTCACGATTCTTCTGTCTCAGCCTCCCAAAGTGCTGGGACTACAGGCTTGCGCCACTGCACCCAGCTAAGATAATTTTTTTTAGTAAAAGGAAAAATAAATTTTATTGCTTTGCTAGCAAAGGAGAAACTCAAGGGACTCCTATCCCATAGACTGTGATTCTGCCCATTGGCAGGAACAGAGGGCTTTTAAAGAGGTGATTCAAAGGCTACATTGCATGTGTTCTCAGTTGGAATTATAATTCACTTTTTAATTTGGGAGACAATCATTTCTGAGATCTTCTGGTACCATCCTCAAAGTCTGTAGTACTTTGTTCCTATGGTGGGTGTGTACTGAAGGACAGATAAATCTGCTTGAAATGAGGAAGAAAGGTAATTCTGTTTCTCCTGAGATTAGGGAGGGGAAAAGATTAAAGAGGAACAAGGAGAGAGGAAGAGAAGGAAACATGTCCATTTAAAAAAATAAATTACAGTGGCAGAGCAGCAAGGATTATATTCAAAGCATAAAATGGACCACTGTTATATTTCCCCACTGTCAATTTCTACATTCCATTTCTTTTTGAAAAATATTTTTTAGTTGTCAGTGAACCTTTATTTTTATTTATTTATTTATTTATTTGTTTGTTTGTTTGTTTGTTTGTTTAAATGCAGTGCTGAGAGAGATTGAACCTAGTGCATCACATGTGCTAGGCAAGTGCTCTACCACTGATCTACATCCCTAGCCCCTTGACATTCCATTTCTGTGGGAAAATGGGCAATGAGATTTCCGAGATGCTTCTTGTTGAAATAGGGTGAAATTGGGGGAAGTAACCCAAAGTTCTTTTTCTCTATCAGGTGGGGTGTGGACAGTTAAGGGTATTGAGCATCAGAGCAGTCCAGAGGTCCACAGTGGCAGATGGTTTACCACAGACAAGGTAAACATAGGGCAGGGATCATGCTAAGACAATGATAAACAAGACAGGAAACCATTACTTTTCTGTAAACAATTAACATAAAAGCAATTAGTATTTCAGCCTATCTCTGAAAATCTTGAAGACAGTAATTTATAATCATATCAGAGAAAAATTGATTGAATTTATCAATGTAGGAGGTTAGGAAGATTTGTAGATCTATGAGATCAGGCTCAAATTAACTCAGGACAAACTTGTGCCTCTAGAGTCCTTTGTGATCATCATTAGGTACTGTCACACAAGAACCCTTCCTTTATAGCCTCCAGTTTTACTTCCTTTTGGTAGGGCTCACACAAGTGTACATCTTAAGTTACATTTAAAAAACCATTGCTTTTCTTTTTAAATGTCCATGTAGGACTGTGCTTAGGCTATACTCTTCTGCCAGGTGTTTAAGACCAAGTTGGTCAAAACCAGCCTTGTTCCTATCTACTCTTAAGAGCTGGGATTCCTCAGAGATCACTCTTGGGGATGTGTGTGAAGCCTCTTGGCTCCTTTAGCTTTCCTCTACCAGTGGTGCCATCTGCCAAGATGAGTCAAGGTCTTACTGACCATACTGGCTTCTCTTGGAAGCATCAGGAACATTTCCCTCTCCAATGACCCTCCTCTGCAGAATGTGCACTGGTTGGCTTCCTGTTCTCTAGGGTCTTCTTGATCTCCCTTTCGGAGACAGTTTTGTTTTTCTACTCCAGATACCAGGATGGACTACTGATCCAAAATCATTTTAATTTTCAGAATTGAAATTCAAAGCTAGGCTGCAGTCAACATGAGGTCTAGTTTATTTCTAGGCTACCATAACTTCCAAGGTACAGACTTTTGGCATACTGACCCAATGATCTGTGGATATATGAGAGCTATATGCCACACTTGCCCCCAAAATCAGCATGTCTTGTCTTCCAACTGTTGTTCCCAGAGCAGCTAGGGACTGTTCAAAGAACTACTCAGCTTCTTGGCTTCCTCTCTAGAATTGGCAAATATTCTCACGGGAAGTGGCTGCAAACACTGAGCTTACTTTTTTTACCAAAAATAAATAAATAAATAAATAAGTGATTCAAAGGCTACATTCCATGTGTTCTCAGTTGGAGTTATAATTCACTTGTTAATTTGAGAGACAATCATTTCTGAGATCTTCTGGTGCCATCCCCAAAGTCTGGAGTACATCATTCCTATGGTGGGTGAGTACTCAAGGACAAATAAATCTGCCTGGATGGGGAAAAATCTCTGTTTCCCCTGAGATTAGGGAGGGGGAAAGATTAGGGAGGAGCAGGGGAGACAGGAAGAGAAAGAAACATGTCTATTTTAAAAATAAGATGTAGTAGCAGAGCAGCAAGGGTTATATTCAAAGCTTAAAGTGGACAACTGTTATGTTGGTAAGTAACTTAACAAAAATATCTTTTCTTAGCTGGGTATGGTGGCACACTCCTGTAAGTTCAGCAATTTGGTAAGCTGAGGCAGGAGGATCACAATGTCAAGACCAGTTTCAGCAACTTAAGGCCCTCAGCCAGAGAGACCCTGTCCCAAAATAATGGCTGGGGATGTGGCTCAGTGGTAAAGCACCCCTGGATTCAATCCCCAGTACAAAAAAAAAAAAAAAAGAATGTCTTTTCTTTCTCTTTGCTCCACCATCTTTCCCTCTTAGCTTCCTCCTCCTGATCCAGGAGCTTAAGTTACTCAAGTCAGCAGAATGGAGAATGGCAAACTGAAAGCAAAAATAACCAAAACAGGGAACAGACCTCAACGGATCAGCAAGATTTCTTTATTAAGCAGCAGAATGGCACATTTTCAGGAGAGAAAATGGCAACTGATTACAGGAAGGGTCTGAATTTTTATTGGGTTTGAGTGAGATTTGATTGATATGTTTGAGTGAGTTATGATTCATAACAAATGAGATTTGATTAATAACAAGATTTGAATCATTTGTAAAATGCATTGGATGGGCAGTCAAGGGTGAATAGTTGTGCAAGTTCAAAGTCCAAATCAGGAAACAGTTGCAAATATTCAAAACCCATTGTTGCTGGGAAAAGGTGAATGAACTTCAGAGCCCAGAGCTCATTGTTTGCCTCTCCCCGTCCTGGGGTCACACTATCCTTTTTTCTCCCTTGGGGTTGTCCGCCCCCTTTTTTTCTTGGGAGTTATTTTTCATATCCTTCACAAACAGTAACTGCTTTTCTTCCTTTCAGGGACACTTACTGTAAGCCTTTCATGACACTTATGTCCTGTTGGCCAGAACTGAGTTAAATAGTCACATCCACCTACAAGGGAGGCTGGGAAATCCAACCTTGTTTTCCAGAAAACCAAGTGCCCAGTTATAAATCAGGAATACTAAGCTAGAGATGTAGCTTAGTGGTAAGATGCTCACCTAGCATGTTTGAGGCCCTGGGTTCAAATCCCCAGTACTGGAAAAAAAAAATCAGGAATACAAAGATGAACCTGGCGCATTAGCAGGGCAGAGCTACTGAGCAGACAGCAATTCATGAGACAGGCAGTGCTGGACCCGGGGGTGTGGGACTCCTTCAAAAGGAGAACAGGGGGAGACTTAGAAGGTGCTTGCAGAAGCAAGGTAAACAAACAAGACGTTTGGTTAAAATGAGCAGTAGCCTTAAAGCCCCTAGTTAGACGTTAGTTGGTAATTTCATTAGGGGAGGGTGGTACTGGACATCAAATAGTTGATTTTGATGGGTAAAACATCAATTTCATTTCCTAGGCTATGATCGTTCATGCTGAGTCTGGTTGCAGTTTGCTTATGTAAGAACTCAGGGCACTAGATCTGCCTCAGTCTAGTGTCTTCACAATTATCTTAAAGAGGAGAAAGATTATTTGAAGGACCACTAGTGGTTATTTTTTGTTTGGCCCTGCTGGGGATGGAGCGCAGGTCAAGGGCCTTACTTGCTTTATAAGCACTGTATTATCAAGCTACACCCCCAGGTTAATTATCTTAAATGGAAGGAGGATTATTTGGGGGACAACTAGTGGTCTCTACTAGTGTCCTCCCTTCCTACCCAGTCATCGTGTGCCCTCCAGGAAGCCTTCTTAGGCATCTTCAATGCTTAAGTCCCTCTTCCTTTGCCTTATAGCTGGGGGAGTGTAACCCCTATAAGGAATTTGGAATGAGAGGGAAAAAAAGATTATTGGATATTTCTAGTAGAAAGCTCTGCATTGTTTTGGTTGGCAGGCCCTTAGTCTTTCATGGCCTTTGAGCTATTTTATGGCTAACTCTGCATTGTAGATGACAGATAGCAATGAAAAATAACCCAGGTCTATGAACATGCAAATAAATTGCCCAGTAGATGTTGAATTGAAGTAGAAAAAAGGTGATTTTTACATTTCTATGTAAATTTATTTCAGCTTTCCTTTGCTTGTCATAAATGTGTTTGGCTCCTTTGAAGTCATTGTAACGTCTGCCAGGTTCCCTCACCAATAATGACTTAAATACAATCTTTAACATGTGTTCATTTATTTATCTATATGAGGGTCTGATTTTTCTTCTTTCTTTTTTTGAGATTGTCTTTCACCATCACACAGTCAAGCTCAGTAAGGGGAGGAGCCAGCAGGACAGGTGCCAGCCTGGCAGAAAAGCCCAGGAAGAGAAACAGGAAGAGGAAAAGGAAGCGTTTTGGAGATAAAAGGCAGGTCTTGGGCCTGGGGCCAGGTTCCCAGGGAAGAGGGCCAGGCAGTGGTAGGACTGAGGCTAAGCCATTGGGCAGCAGGGTGAGGAGCGGGCAGTCTGCTTAGTTCCACTGGGCCATCTACTTGACCTTGTTCCTGACATCCTGATTCTGGTCCTGTCAACCTGCTTCGAAAATGTGGGTGACATCCCAGATGTGTGAATCATGACAAGGTGGGCAGGACTGTAACCAAGACCACTTTCAGACCCGGGGGGAGCCTGGGCTAGGCCCTGAGCCTCCCTCTCCAGCCCCTCCCACTTCCCCCTGCTTTCCTGCATGCCCATCCCCCCATGACCCAAGTCACCTCTTTACCTCTGGGGCTTTGCTCTGGCCAGTCTCTCCACTGGGAACATTCTCACCCTGAAAACACAACAAGTGGGGAAATGTTGTGTGTTCTCTCTTCTGTCCCTCCTGAGAGTCAGTGCATAGGCAGGGGCAATCATGGCAATTGCAGCAGACATGGGAGGAAGCCAGGACTGAAGCCTCAAGTGCCACACTTGAATCAGAATCAGGCAGAGGCTGCGCAGGGTCCCAGCACCCGCCCCTTTCCTCCTTGGCATTCCAGTTCCGTACTGGTCTGGTCTGGTGGCCTGAGCCCATCACCCTCTTTCTCTCTTTTTCTCTTTCTTTCTTTTTTCTTTCTTTCCTTCCTTCCTTCCTTCCTTCTTTCTCTCTCTCTCTCTCTCTCTTTCTTTTTTTCCTTCTTTCTTTCTTTTTTTAGTACCAGGGATTGAACTCAGGGGCACTCGACCACTGAGCCACATCCCCAGCCCTATTTTGTGTTTTATGTAGAGACAGGGTCTCGCTGAGTTGCTTAGCATCTCACCATTGCTGAGGCTGGCTTTGAACTCGCGATTCTCCTGTCTCAGCCTCCCTAAGTGCTGGGATTACAGGCGTGCGCCACTGCACCAGCTTCATAGAACCCTTTCTGATGGATGGGATAACATAGAAATTCAGGTCTGTGTCTGGCAGGAGCTTGCCCATTGTTGCATGGTAGTGGAATGTACCAGGACACCCCTCCTCCTTAGGGTGGGGGCTTAGGCTGGGAGCCAGGGAGAAGGCCACAGGAAGGGGAAGCCTAGCCTGGCACCCCATCCCCACAGCCAGTGCTACATAGGCAAAGTTGAGCACCCCCTGGCTCCACTGCCCATGTGTTTAGGCAAATGTCTACCTGGCTCAGCTCAGATGACCTGTCTGTCTGCCCCATCTTCTGAGGTCCCACTGTACTCACTGCCATCCCACTCTCAGGACCTTTGAGTGTGTACACACACTCTTCTGTCTCTGGGCCAAGGACATAAGATGATCCCAGTACAGCACCTTTCCCTTGCCCCAGGGCATCAAGCTGGGTGCAGAGTGCAAGAGGGAAGCCATGCTCCAGTTACCAGGGATGGAAGGCTCCTCATTCAGCTCTTAGGGAGCTGGATGGTGGACTGTCAGGGCTGTGGAGCTCAGAAAAGGAAGAGGACCTGCCACAGTGGGAGGGCCAGGAATGTTCTAGCTGAGAGGCTGAAGCTAGCCCATAACAAGAGGAATATCATTGAACCCTTGCCCTGAACCTGTTCCAGAAGCTGTGTGTCTTAAATTTTCTTTTTTGACATCCTTGCTCTAATGCCAGAACTCCCATTTAATTGATTTCAGGCATTAGGATAAGTGGCTTCCCATCTTGTGCTGGCCTCTGATGAGAGGCCAGGTTAGGGGAAGAGCAGTGTGAGGGATCCCAGACTTTCCAGGCCCGAGCCACAAAGTGAGCCCTGACACTTGTCACAGACTGAACCCTGATCCTGGACATAAGCCCTGATCTGCACTTTTTTTTTTTCATGGTACTGGGGATTGAATCTGCTAGGCAAATGTTCTAGGACTAAGCTATACTTCCAGCCCTTTTAAATTTTTTATTTTGATAGCCAGGTACAATGGCACACACCTGTCCTCCTGGCAACTTAGGAGACTGAGGCAAGAGGACTGCAAATTCTCAGCCTCAGCAATTTAGTGAGACCCTGTCTCAATAAAAAAAAAGGGGGGGCGGGGCTGGGGATATAGCTCAATGGTAAAATGCTCCTGGGTTCAATCTCTAATACCATAAATAAATAAATAATTTTATTTTGAGACAGGATCTGTTAAATGACTGAGGCTGGCCTGGAACTTGCAGTCCTTTTGCCTGAGTAGCTGCAATTATAGGCATGTACCACCATGCCCGACTCCATCTCTTCTTGATCAAATTTTCTCTAAGTGAACACAGTTTTCTGTATTGCCTCCCTGCTACTGGATCTGGATGACAGTATGAAATGGTCTTCAGGCATGTTTATGTCCCTTTTCCCTTATCCTGTCTCAGGTCACTTCTGCCTTTACCATGCTGGCTGGCAGACCCCAGCACCAAGTAAGTCTCCAGCAGAGGTCTGGGTCTGAGTCCTGCCCCAAATTCTGGCTCCAGCCCAACCTGGCCTGGAGGGCACTGGCGGGGGCAGGAAATAAGGACCTAGTATCCTAGGGTGTGGACATCATTTACTCTTGGACCCAAGCCATTAGTAACCAGATCATCCTGGATGTGAGGGTGTCTGGGAAGGGGGGGGGGTCCCACCAGGCTCAGCAGGGGTGGAGTAAAGGATGCTCATACTCCCCTCACCCCTCCTCAGTAGGACATCAGTGCCTGTGGGGACAGAGGCTTCTTGGCAGCACCAAAGCCACCAGGTAAGACTGGGGCATCTAGGGGCACAGGTAAGAACGGCAGAATGAGAGTGCCAGAGTGTGTTGGCTGGCCTGGGAGATGGGTCAGAGGCACAGGTGGGTGGAGTGGCTCCTGGAACAACAGGAGCCATGAAGCATTGATTGGAGATAGAAGGTGCCAAAGCCTCTCTTCTTGCTCTTGGAGGGTGTCCCTCCCTACTGCACTCGGCCAGGCCTGGGCTTTACATCTAACCCAGGACAGGGAGGGGGTTGGAGGTGGCAGCTGCTGGGTGTTGCAAACGGAATGTGTGGTTAAGCAGTGGAAGGTACGCTGGTCAAGGGGTTTGTATGATCTTGGGATCCATGGGGTGGGGGAGGAGATGTGGAGGGTGTTTATCTGTCCCTCACCCTTGGAAAATATCCCCAACTGGGAAGAGGAGCAGGTTGGGAAGGGGTATGCCCAAGCTGGAGAAACAGGGTAGGGTTCAGGGGTAAAGGAAGGACAGGAGACCAGCTGGGGTGCTCTCTAGGTCTGAATCCTACTGCAGGGTTCCCTACCTCTGGGTTCGCAATATCTCCCCAGCAGAGGAGGCTCTGGTACCCTGGAACAGGTACAGTCCCTCTTGGTAGGTTGACACAGAAGCTAGGTGCCTTGGTGGGAGACACATCAAAACTTCCTGTGGAGCTGGGTACAGTGACTCATGCCTGTAATTCCAGTGACTCAGGAGGTTGAGGCGGGAGGATCACAAATTCAAGGATGGCCTCAACTTATACCCTATCTCAAAACAAAAGGAACTCAGGATGTAGCTCAGTGGTAGAGTGTCCACAGATTCAGTCCCTAGTACCATTTGGAAGGAAGGGAGGGAAGGACGGAGGCGGGGAGGAAGGAAGGAAGACAGGTGAGCTCTTGTGGCCCCCAGCAAGGAGTGTGGGCAGCTGAGACCTGAGCTGGCACAGTATGAAGCTTCTCCAGTCCCCTCCTGTGACTGGAGCAGGGCAGGGGAAAGTGGGGGTGAAATGAAAGCAGGAATGGGAGGAAACCAATGTTGGCTGCAGAAAGAACAAAAGGATCTGAGAAGACCCTCTACCCAAAGCCCACACACCCCACACCCAGTGCAGGCCTGTGACCAGGATTCTGGGTGGGACCAGTGCAGGGGGAGGGACCATTCTCTTCTTTGTTCTTTAGACTCCTCACTTAGCATGATGAAGTGTGAGCAGGGACCAAACGGAACAGGAGCTAGGGTGGGGATGGGGTGTGGCCATAAATATCATTCAACCTATCATTCATAAGCTCCATCCTCCTGAACACAGAGCTCCCAGCACAACCATCTCGCATCAAAACCTTGCTGTCCTCACAACCTTCCAGTGACTGCTGCTGTCACTACAGCCACATGCCACACCACATCCCCACCCCCTCTCCATCACCAACCACACCTAAGACTGACGGACTTTAAACTTGTCCTCAACATGTTTTCCAGCCTATAAACTCCCAGGCTGTGGGGCAGACACATAGCATCCCCATTCAACCATCTGCAGTCCAATAGCATAAGACCTGAGAGGGCATTTTTGTATCTGCACCTGACTCTGGAGTCTTGGCAACCTGCAGGAGCCGTCAGCATGAGCGAGCAATGTCTTCCAGCTGCTGGGATTCTCCTGGCTGGTAAGGGGGTAGGGATGGGGCAGGCATTAACCTGAGAGGCCCTGTCCCCACCCACTCACCTAGTGGGGTGTGGCAGGGGTGAATCCCCATGGATCCTACATCAGGGCTGACTTTCCTTGTTCTCAGCCCAGAGGATGCCAGAGTCCCCAGTCTCCAGGCTTAAGGTTCCCTGAGGGCACTCAGGGTTACCACCTGGGGCAGCCTGGTGCAGGGCAGGCCTGCATGGGGTTCAGTGCACACTTGTAGATAGGTGAGGGATTAACCCCCAGAGCATTCAGAGGTGTCCCCACATATGCACCCTGTCTGTCTAGCCCCCAAGAACCATTCTGACTGCTGGGAATGTGGTCAGGCCTGAGCCTTATGCATGATGGGCTGGGCTGGACCTCGTGAGTTATTTAAACAGACCAGCCCAGACCCCCAGGCCCCAGCTCCCGGGGAGCACTTGGGGTCCAGGAACCTTCCCTTAGGGAGGGGCCCTGCCATGGGGTAGAGTTGGGATGGGAAGCAGAGAGAGGGATCCTTTGGGTGAGCCCCTTAACCCCATAGAGTCCTTCCTGGGAGGTAGGCAGGGCTAGCTATCTGGTGGGTTAGCATCAGATATCTGGTGGGAGGTTACTGGCCTGGGATAGCTCAGTGGTTTGGGGGCAGAGGTTGGCCAGGGTTTGGATCTCCACAGGCCCCTAAGGGAAGGGGAGGTTCAAGAGGCTGTGGGCCAGCCCAACCCCTGCAGTGTCAGAACAGGCCTCTTCTGGTTTGCAGCTTTCTTGGTGGTCTCAGCTTCTGTCCTGCCCCTTCATTCTGCTCACAAAGACTCTGGCCAATCTCCTCTGGACCCTGGTGCATCTGCTCTGCAAGTCAGCAAGAGGACACTTCCGGCACTAGGCGTCTTGACAAAGACCTCTAATGATATCTTTTCCTTCCTTGATGGGGAATTGGAAGCATCTGGGAAAAGGGCAGGAGCCCTCTCTTGGGAGAGAGCTGGGGGCCAAAAGCCTCCTGAAACCTTGTCCTTAGATTCTCCCTCACACCAGCTGACCCCCTTGGGGACAATTGAGGCCTCAGACAAGGCCACACCTGGCCCAGCCTCGTCAGTGCTGACTGAGTCCCCGTCAGAATCCTTAGTTACTGAACCTGCAGACAAGAAGTTGGCCCCTGGATCTCTGAAGGTTACTGCCATGTTACAGTCATGGGCTTCTCCTGTCCACAGGACTAGGAAGAACTTCAAGGTCCCCGGATCATCTGTGACAGTCCGGGCTCCTGCCTCTGCAACCCCGAGGGCATCTGCCACCCCTAGACCAACTCAGGAGTCAGCCAGAGCACCCCTGGCCCCCACCACCCCTATGTCCCCACGACCACCAGCCTGGTTCTCAGACACGCACAACCCCATGCCCAGTGTCCAGGTGCCATCTGTCTCGATGGCAGGCTTCTTCAGGCCAGAAGCCTCCTCGTCTCTGACGTCAGCACCAAGGGGTCCAGGGAAAGCGTTGTCCTCAGTGCCCCCAGGCCAACTCGGGTCTGCATCAATGGCTAACACACAGCCAGCCACAGAGCCCCTTCCTCTTGAAGTTCTAGGGTGTTCAGGGCTGGACGTGGCCTCCCACACCCTCTCAGCAGGCTCAGGACCACCCCAAGCTTCTGTGGCTTCTGGCCTGGGGCCCAGTGGTACCCTGGGGCCACTGCCCTCTGCAGTGCCATCCTTCTCCCCACAGCCCTCAGCAGCACTGCCCCTGTCCCCCTCCCCATCAGCCATATCTTTGTCACTGTCACTTTCCCTGCCACCGCCACCACCATCCCCAGTCCTAGCCCCAATTTCCTTTCTCACCACCAGAGCCAGAAGTCCTCCTGCCCTTTCTGAGTCTGCACTGGTGCGCTCAACCCCAGACTCTCCCCTCACACCTGCCCTGCCACCCCTGATGGTTCCACAGCCAGCCACTCCTCAGGGGACAGTTCAGCCTGGGAAGAAAGTTTCTGCCAGCCCAGCCCCCACGGCCACCCTCTCCTTCCCATCTTCCTCTAGTCTTCCCTCCGCTTCCCCTAGCTCTGGCTCCCCAAGGGTCCCTGCCAGTGCTGACTCCACCCAGTCGTCTGCCCTGCCTCATCCTGGTCAGGCTGTCTCTTTGCAGGACTCAACATCCTTGGCCCCAGAACCCAGTCACATAACCCACTCCGTGACCTTCAGGATCTCCAGTGAAGCCTTCTTGGCTTCACCATGGAACTCTGTGTCCCTGGAGCACCAGTTGCTGAGTGAGGAGCACATCCGCCATGAGGTGAGGCTGCTGCTCTGTGCGTGGGGGCACAGAGGACATGGAGCTCATCTCCAGAGTGCAAGCTCCTTGGGGGCAGCTGGGCACAGAGCTGAGTAGGGAATGTCACATAAATCAATGAGTACCATCCCCTGTGCTTCTTGGGGTGCAGGAGGAGCATGTGGAGTGGGAGGTGGGCAGGAAGGGGAACCCAGGCAGAGATACCTGTGGGGAGTAGATGCAGAGTGAAAACACCTCCAGTGCAGAGACCCTGCCACAGGAAATCAGAGCAGGATCTTGCTGTGTGGCTGGCTGACTTTTTTTTATATAATGTTATTGTATTTATTTTGTACCTTTATTTTATTTTATTTTTTTTCTGTGGTGCTGAGGACAGCCCCCAGTAGCTCACACATACTAGGCAAGTGCTGTACTACTGAGCTACAACTGCAGCCCAGGCTGACTTTTTTGTTTTTTGGTCCAAAGCCCCATCAGAGACCTGCTGTGCCCCAGCAAAGAGGGCACAGTTCCTAGATCCCAAACCAAATCCACCTGCCACTGTTCTGGAACCACAGGCAGTGAAGGTGCCTTGGCCAGGAAGTGCCAGTTCTTGCCTATCATCCAGGAAGAACTCTGAGTGTCCACTAGTTCATTGGTTCATGACTTCATTCAACTAATTCATCAATTCATGCAATTCATTGGGTGCCTACTATCCTGAGGGCACCATGGTCCTGCCCTCAGGGAGCCTTGACTCTGAAGGGGAACAGAGACAGAAAGAATGATTAAAGGAATGTGAACGTGGTTACAATCATGATAAGCCACGTGAAGAACAGACAGGCTAGGCAGATGGCCAGGGTCAGAGAGTTGCCCAGAGAAACCTTTCTGAGAGGGAGATTTTTTTTTAGGGTGGGAGTGTGTGCCGGGGATTGAACTCAGGCGTACTTAACCCCTGAGTCCTTTTTCTTTGGGGGTGATTGAACTCAGGGCATTTGACTGCTGAGCCTCATCCCCATCCCTATTTTGTGTTTTATTTAGAAACAGGGTCTCACTGAGTTACTTAGCACCTCACTTTTGCTAAGGCTGGATTTGAAGTTGTGATCCTCCTGCCTTAGCCTCCTAAGCTGCTGGGATTACAAGCATGGGCAACTGCTCCTGGCTTGAGAGAGGGAAATTTTAAGTGGGGTAGAGATAAAATAGCCAGATTAAAGAAGGACGGGCCTTGTAGGCAGAGGGATAGTAGGTGTGAGGACCTCCAGATGGACAGGTGGTCAGAGGTTGCACAGGGCCTCCATGGAAAGTGATTTGGGGCAGGGGTGGGAGAGAGAACAGGACTGTAATCCAGGCCAGAGAGGTCTAGGTGGCAGCAGTTGGAGTGCAGAGCCCAGGATGATTGGATTGGAGAGGGGTTTTCAAGAAAACCAACAGCAGAGAGGAAAGAGCCTGGGAAGGCATGTGTAGCTCCCTGGACAGGTTTTAGAGGTGATGGGCAGGTCTCTGGCTGCAGTGTAGGGAACAGCTTAGGCAGGGCCCAGCAGGGCAGGGGGTCAGTGAGGAGGCCCCTGTGGAGGCCAGGTCAGGGATGATGATGGTAGAAGGGAGGCATGCCAGCCTCCATGTCTGTCTCTGTTCTCAGCTGTCTTCCATCTATCACAAGGCCTTCCCCAGCTTCCAGGAAGTCCATGTACTGGAGTTTAGGTGAGTGCATGTGGCTCTTAGCCCCTCCACCCCAGCTGATCTGTGCCTTCCCAGCCACAGGGCACTATCCCAGGCTGCTGAGTCCTCTTGTCCCTCACTGTTCCAAGAGCCACTGAGGGTCCAGGACTCTGAAGAGATTCTGATGCATGGGCAAGAGGCCCATCTCTGGTTCTGCCCCTAGTTGTGCTATGTGACCTCAGATGGCTTTCTGCCCACTGTGAGCCTGATTCCAGCTGCAGGGTTTGGACAGGAATATTGGACATTGTCTGAGCACTATGGGATAGGCAGGGGCAGCAAGAACAAGTCACTTATTCCTGGGACAGAGCATGCAGAGATGCCACTCCCCTGGGGTGCTTTCTGATTCTGAGCATCCAGGGAGAGGATGCTGGGTGACCCATGGCCAGATTCAGCAGTGAACCGGTTCTGTGATTTCCTATGAGGTTGAGAAGGTCCAAGTCATTATAGCCCCACTTTAGTGAGCTCAAGTGCACCTAGAATCCCCTACGTGCAGAAATTTAGAGGCTTGAATACTCCCAGTGATAAGGGGCTCACTAGCTAGCCAGGCCATGGTCCCAGCTGGTTAGAAAGTTTTCCCATTTAATGAACTAGAGTCTCCCTCGGATTTCCCTGCCCTGGGCCTGAACAGAACTTTTATCTCCCCACCCTTGAGATGGCACAGGTAGTCAAGGCAAGGACTTGAGCCTACTAGTTTCCAGGCCTTTCCCTAACAGTTTCTTCAGACCCCTGCTGAGGCCACGCTGCCTCCATAGGACACAACCAATTGGTCCATCCCTCAGGCTTTCAGAAATTCCTTAGACGGGGGCTGGGGTGGTGGCTCAGTGGTAGAGCGCTTGCCTAGCATGCTTGAGGCACTGGGTTCGATCCTCAGCACCATATATAAATAAATAAAAAATAAAGGTCCATCAACAACTAAAAATACATATATATTTTTTAAAAATTTTAAAAAAAGAAAAGAAAAAGAAATTCCTCAGACGTGCTGGGAAAGGAGCACATGCCTGTAGTCCCAGTGACTCCTGAGGCTGAAGCAGGAGGATCGCATGTTTGAGGCTAGCCTGGGAAACAGTGAGACCCTATTTCAAAATTTAATAAAGGGCTAGGTGATAGAGTTCAGTGATCAAGTCATCCTGGGTTCAATAAAAACAACCCAAAACAAAAATAAAAACCTCAGACCTCCCTGTCTCTTGAACTGCTGCTCCTCATCATGCAGCCAAAGATAGTTTTCTCAGTGTCATCCAGACTAGCACCCTGAGAGCTCAAAGCCAGCTACAGCCTAGCTGGGTAACCCTGCCCCAAGCTCTCCCTGGGCAGCATTCATAGTGTATCCAAGGGAACTTGCTTTCACTGAGCACCTGCTTTGTGCTCTCCTGATAGTATCAGTCAGGCTTCACCAAGTCATACAAGACTTCTCTGTGCAGTCAGTGGCTTCCCCTATAGACATCCTTCCCTCAGAACACTGGTCCCCCTCCTCCAGTGAGGACATGGTTCTGTCCACAGGCCTGACTCTGTACCTGTGAATGCCTCCCTTGTGTTTGGGGGCTGGGCTCCAGGCCCCTCTGCCCAGGAAGTCCTCTGGATTTTGTACCGCCAAGTGAAGGCCTCCAGGGGGATGCTGGGGCACCTGTTTCTGGATGAGAACAGCCTCACTGCTTCTGGTGAGTACTGCCTCTCCCCAGGTCTCTGTGCCAGGCCCACAGGGAGTGCCAGATGGTGCTGAGGAAAGGGGCTCCCGGGGCCTCCCAAGCTCCCACCTGTGGCTTTGCAGGGTCCACCCTGACTGACCTGGCCCTGGAGACTGTCTGCATCAGTTTCACGGCCATGAGGCCCTTCCTGCCCCAACTTGTCCTGCCTGGTTCTGCTTCCTTTGCCCTGCTGGAAGATCAGATCCTCCACCTGGTGAGGTGGCCTCACCCCTGTGTCTGGGGGCTGCATGCTTACCCTGCCTTCCTTGAAAACAAGTGCTATGGTTCCCACAGAGGCAGCATCCAGCCTGGCCCTGTGGGGGAAGGTGAACAGGGTGGGGTGGGGGATGCGAAGAGAAGACAGCTCTTCAGGGGATCATGTGGTCAGGCTCTGTGACCAGATACCCCAGCCCAGGAGGCCTTGTGCGAGGAGGCTCGCTCCTAGATCCTGCCCCACCCCACTCTGGGTCTCAGGAGAGACAGGTCCCGGCCAGCCCACTCTGACGTCCAGGACTCCCTGCAGGTCACCCCTGTGGTGTCGAGATTCTACAAGGACCATCCCCAGGAAGGCCCCCTGCTCCTCTTCAGGTGGGTCAGGTCCCCTTCCTGCCCTCCCAGCCTGCTCTGTCCCTCTCTTGGTGGCTCCTCTCCAGAGTAGCAGGGACAGCTCCACTCCTGACCCAGAGCTAGGACAGGGAAACACTGATTTGGGGGCCACCCAGGGGAGGATCTGTCCTGGATAACTCCAGCTAGCCTCTTGGAGCTCTTCCCTTGGAGGTAGGAAGCCCCCACACCTGAGGGTGGGCATTTGGGGGTCAATGCCTGCTTCTAGAAGCCCATGCTGGCAAAGAGCCTGTGACCCTCGCATCCTCCACTGTTCCTCCCTAGTAATGCCAACCAATGGGTGAGAGTTTACATGGAGTACAAGTTCCCGAACTCTGTCCCCACCCATCTCAAAGGACTGGCCGATCACCTGGCCCACAGTATCATGGATCCCATCCTCCAGAAATCCAGCATTGTGGCCAACGGTGAGTGAGGGCAGGACTCCCTGCTGTCTCTGGCCAGCAGTATCCCACCTTTTCAGGCCTCGTTGTTCCCTGCTGCAGATGGGCAGAGCTTCTTTTTAATAGCAAAGTTCAAGTGCCAGGGCTACAGGGAAAAAGTAGACATAGAGCTTTGGGTGGGGAACTGGGTAGAGGCAAGAAACTGGGGTCAGTGAGACAAGATGGGCAACTTTCTCATTGTCCAGGATCTCACTGGACCCTAAGTGACAGGATCTGGGGCTGGGGATGTGTCTCAATGGTAGGGCACTTGCCTAGCATGCATGAGGACCCCAGCACCACCAAAATCTAATGAAATTTGTCCCAAGTCAGGAGACAAGTGCTCAGCTCAGCCCATCTGCAGGAAAGCCTAGTATCCCCCTTGGGCACCTCCCATAGGGACATTTAGGCAAGCTTGTGCCATATGCAGAGATGGCCATTCACCACCCACACCGGGAGAGCTCTGGGTCCGCTCTATGCACTCCAGCCACACAGCCTGGAACTGCTCTTGTGAGCAGTTCAGCCCAGAAAGTGCTGTGGCCTTTCGAGGGAGATCAGTGCTCCTACTTCCAGTCCGCCCTTGAGCCCCTCCACAGCAGTTCCTAGGTGCCAGCAGCAGCCCCAGCATGCAGACAGTTTGGTTTGGGACTCAGCTCCCCAGAGGCCAGAACCACTCCCCAGGAGCCAGCCCCCAGCACGTGGGCAGCCTTCTCTTGCCAGTCTTCCCAACCGGCAGGACCTCACACCTCATTAACAGCAGAGCACCCTTTGCCCTCATGGAGAGGGCCGTGCCGTTTGTCTACAAGTCCCTCCACTGCCCCACCCGGGGAGTGCATCTCTTTCCACTTCTCCCCATAGAGCAGGGACAGGTGGAAGAAAACCAGTCTCCTACCATCCTTCTAACACTTCACTGGCTATTCCATGAGCTAGATCAGGAGTTCTGTCATGGGACACAGGCTCCACCCCTGTGATGAGGACAAGCCAGACAACATGTCACCCAATGAGCTTGGTCATGTTCCTGGAAAACCTTATTTATGGTTATAGAAATGTGTGTGTGTTGGGGCTGGGTTGTGACTCAGTGGTAGAGCGCTTGCCTGGCATGTGTGAGGCACTGGGTATGATCCTCAGCACCACAAAAAAATAAATAAAATAAAGATATTGTGTCCATCTACAACTAAAAAAAATTAAAAAAAAAAAGAAAGTTTTCATATCATAAGATCCTCTACTTTTCCCACCACTTAAAAATGTAAAAACTGTCCTGGTTTGAGGGCACACGCCTGTGATCCCAGCAATTTGGGAGACTGAGGCAGGAGGATCAGAAGTTCAAACCCAGCCTCAGCAACTTAGCAAGGCCCTAAGCAACTTAGTGAGATCCTGTCTAAAAATGAAAAAAAAAGGGGAAGGTATCTCAGTGGTTAAGCACCCTGGGTTCAATCCCCAGCACTGAGGAGAAAAATCTACCCTTAACTCATGGGCCACACAAAAGCAGGGAGCTTTGGCTCTTGAACTGAAGTTTGTAGTAGGGTTTAGGCATGTGGCCTGGGGGCAGGATGTAGGTCCTGTCCCATGTTGCCTAGGAGATGAGACTTATAATTGATGTCACCAACACTCGCCCTTTTACTCTAGGGGAGAAGGCAGAGCTGGTGCTATATGAGATGTGGCTGCAGATCCTAGGCCAACCCTTCACCAAGGCCTTGAAGAACAAAACCAGCCCTGAGTCCCAGAAGCTTCGGCAGCAGCTAACGAGATGGGTGAAGTGGTGGGATGGAAGGAAGCGGGGAGCGGGAGGCTGGGGGTGTGGGGAAGGAGGCCAGGGGTGGGTGCTGGACCAGGCTTCAGCAGAGCTGTGACTCTCTTCCTCTTCTCCTGACCCCCAGCTGACCAGGGGGCTCAGGTCTCTGCAGAACTTTGGCCAAGTGGTGGTGGAGGAGTTCCAGTGAGTGCCTGGGCTCTGGGGGTGGGAGCAGGAGTCTGGAAGAGAAGACCTCCCTGAGTCATCCCAGGCTGCCCAGTGCCCTGAAGCCTGTGGTGGTCCTTCTTCCAGGCCAGAACCACTGACTGCCAAAGTAGATGCCATCTTCTTTGGGGCCACACCAGCCCAGGCCCTCATTCAGGACAGCGTACTCCAGGCTCTGTACATCCTGTGGAAAGATGAGGGCCTCTGGGTAGAGATGGTCACCCTAGCCCTTGGTCAGTGCCTCTCTACCTCTTGCAGGTCTCTTCCCTCTGTCCATGTCCTCCATTCATCTGCCTCCTCCCTTGCACCCTCTGACTTGCTGCCCCAGCCTCCTTTCTTCTGGGTCTCAGTCCCCCAGGCTCAGGCCCAGCCCTTCCTTTGCCCAGGAGTCCCCCAAGGTGCTCCCTGCTCTAGCAGGGATTCTCTGGAGGCTGAGCCTTGCCTTCCCAGGGTTGGGGGGATGAGGACTCACCCCGGCCTCTGCCTTCCTGCTCTCTGCGGCAGGCACCCCCAGCTCCGGAGCCTCCAGAGCCTCCTGTGAGCCTGGCACCCTGAGCTCTGCACTCCTCATCCTGAACCTCCTGCTTGTCACATGCATCCTTTTCCTGGTGAGTGTCTGGCTGGGCAGGGGCTCCTTCCTCAGGAGCAGACTGAGCCTTTGAACTCAGAGCTCACTTTCTACATGAACCCAGGGTCCTCTCATGTGCTGGATAGAGCTGGGTTTCCATCCAGGCGCCAGGGCCTGACCCCATGACCCCACCCTTCTTAACATCCCTGGGTGCTGAAGTAGAAGGCCTGTTTTCAGGGTGTCCAGGCTGGGGGACCAAAGCATGCTCTAAGAGTAGCTGCACCACAAGGCACAGAGGCCCCTCTCCAGCCAGGCAGGTGGAGCCTGGCTCCCTGAAGGCCCTGAGGCGCTTACACTGGGGATGGGGCTGCCCTGAGGCCTGGCCCCTGTGAGCACTCCCCAGCCGCTGTTGCAGCAATGCCTGGGTGAGGAGGTCAGTATACCAGCCACACCCCCTGCCCTGTTCAGGCAGAGGTCCTGAGGTGGTCCAGCAGACTCCTCCAAAAAGCCACTTTTCCCCAGCTCATTCTCAGATGCCAGGGACAGAACTTAGGGCCACAGGAGTCCAGGAGAACTGGCAGAGAAATGAAGATGTGAGGAGAGAGTCTTGCCTCCCTCCACCCAAGGACTCCATCAGTCACACCACCAGGTCCTGTAGGAGGTCCCAACTCAGCTTCCCTTGTTCTCCCGTCCACCCTTCCCCTCTACCCAGGGCCAGGGCATGAGGGTCTTGTTAGCACAAAATGACTGAGCCGGGTGCAAACTTCACGGATCAGCAAAGCCTTTATTCAGCAGTAGAGTCAGGCATCTGGTGGACACATTTTCCTGATGGAAAATGAGCCACTGGCCAAAGGAGGAATCTGTGCTTATAATGTTACACTGAGAGGTGACTTAGTTTTTGACAGAGCGTGTCAGTTTGGGCACTCAGAAAACAGGTTGTGAGAACTTGAAATTTGTTTTTACTGGGCAATATTTTTACTTGGAGAAGAATGGAGGGTCTGAGGTCAGCGTTCAGTACTTCTTTCTTTCCCTTCAGGGTCTCATTGTACTGTCAATGGGAAAGGATTTATTTGGGGAAGGATCAATACTTTGGCTTCCTCCCAGAGACTGCCATTCTAGGCTTGATGGATATCTCCTTTCCAGGGATTGTCTTGTTACTGGATGGTGTTCACTTCCTTCCCAGGGATTATCCTGTCACTGGAAAAGGACGTATTGGGAAAGGATCCATGCTATCAGTGTGTTGCCTTCCTCATTCCCTCTTCCCAGGCCACACTATTTGGGGTTTTGTCATTCCATATGTTACAGGACTGCTGCACTGTTCTGGGAGCCTCCTGTTGTTCCTGACTCCAGGCTTTTCCCTCTCTTCTCACCCAGGTGACCCCAAACTCCAGATCTCTCCATGCTTCACCTTGTCCGGGGCTCCACAGACAATGGCTCTGCCCTGTGGAGTGCAGCCAGGGCTCCAGCACCTTCCCAGAACCCCAGAGCAGAAAGGGCCAGGCATCAGCCCAGGGTCACTCCACAAGGGGGCGATTTCTCTACTGGGACACCCAAAGACTGTACTCTCAGGGCCTGGACAGAAGTGGGGATGGGAAAGCAACCCCCTGTCACCTTGCTGGGGAGGCCAGCTGATCTTTAACCTCAGGTGCCCCCTTGCCTCACCCCATGATGCATAAAGTCTGGAAAATACTTGCTATGGTTTCTGTGCTCTTGTGGGGCCAGGCGGGGTTCTCCACACGGCAGGTATCATGCTAGTTACAGACTTGGAAGTCAGGGCCACGAGCCTCCCTGGAGCACACACAGCTAGAGCAGGACAGAACAGGTATTTACTTAGGCCCAGTGGTGGCATCCACTGTTAGGCCTGGCGGCCGCCTCTCACCCTACCAAAATAGGAACCAGGCTCACAGGGAGACTGGGAACAGGTGCTCACACACAGCGTGTAAAAATGGGGGTGTCAGGAGGAAGGAGCAAGGATCCAGTTCTGTGTGTACATGTCCACAGTGACCCTGGAGATGAGGCCATGCAAGCTAGGCCCTGAGGATCTCCCAGCTCCTCAGGGAACAGAATGTGGTGGGAACACAGCACATCTTGCCTCCCATAGCACTTTGCAGGTCACCTTCATCCACAGGAGGTGGGCCAGCATCTCAGTCAAGAGGAGACAGGAGTCAGGTACAGTGGTGCACACCTATAATCTCAGCGGCTTGGGAGGCTGAGGCAGGAGGAGAGTGAGTTCAAAGCCAGCCTCAGCAATTTAGGGTCTCAGAGTTGCTTAGGGCCTTGTGGTCTCTAAATAAAATATAAAAAGGGCTGGGGATGTGGCTCAGTGTTTAAGCACCCCTGGGTTCAATGTCTGGTACCAAAAAAAAAAAAAAAAGGGCAGGAAAGTGAACAGGGCTGGAGGTATTCATATCTACAAGAAGCTCAACTCATCTTTTTTGGGTATGGAAAAGTTAGGAAACAGACAGAAGTTGGTATAAAAAATTGCCTTTAATCCTAAGGTGTCTAGAGACTGAGGCGGAAGGATTACAAGTTCAAAGCCAGCCTCAGCACTTAGCAAGGCCCTAAGCAATTCATTGAGATCCTGTCTCTGAAAAAAATATAAAATAGGCCTGGCTCAGTGGTTAAATACCCTGGGTTCAATCTCTGGTACCGGCGGGGAGGGGAAAGGATGGAGTTGGGGAATGAAGATGTAGCTCAGTGGTGGAGCACTTGCCTAGCATATGTGAGGCCCTGGGTTCAATCTCAAGTACTAAAAAAAACATTGCTTTTAGTTTTAGACATGAGTTTGCAGCATCCTTGTTGTGGGGAGGAAGAAGGGCTTGCAGGAAGTACGGCCAGAAGACTGACTCTCAGGGCTAGTTACCTCAGACTAGAGGGCTTGGGGAATGGTGGCTAAGGTGAGGCCCACCTGCCACAAAGAATCAGAGGCACTGAGAGGAGGATCTGCCGGGGAGGATGAGGAGTCTCAGTGGCAAGCCAGACTCTGAGCAGGCTGCCGAGGCTAGGGAGGTCTTGGACTGGGACTGACCTCAGTAGCCTCTCACTGGCCAGGGACTAAGGATGTGGAGGGAAAGGTGGGTTTGGTGGTCTCCTGGAGGAACATCAGGATAGGCAGAAGTTTTAACCTAGAAAGTTCTGGTAGCTCCTGGGCTCACCAGGACACAAAGAGGGATTTGGCTGTGGTGATACTAGGGATGGTCTTTGGACCCTGAAAGGGTAGGGGAGTCAAGTGTAGCCCCACCCAAAGGCCTCTGCACCTGCAAGAGAGTTGGCAGACCCTGTGAGGGGATCCGGGAACCTGGGGCCAAGACCATGGCCTTACCTGGCCAGAAATGGACTGCACCAAGATACCAAAGAGGGTGGGCAGAAAGATCACGTTGGGGTTGACAGCAGCTGGTGGCAGTTTCCTCTGGAGTAGGCAAGCCTCTCAAAGCCCTGAAGGGCCCCACCCCATCATCCCGAAGACTAGTCTGAAGCATACATATAACCCAGGGTAGCCCTCTCCAGGAGCCACATCTCCTGACTCAAGGCCCAGGCCTGCCATGATGCCTAGGACATCCCCATTCAGGCTCTTTGTCCTAGGAGGGAGGGTTATGTTCTCTCTAGCTAGCCCTGTCACCACAGAAACCCAGGCTGGTGTTATGGGAGGGAACAGAGCAGGGTGACTGTAAGTGGAGTGACAGTGAAAGGGGCCCTGGGGCTGAAGTTGGCTTCCTGAGTTCAGCCAGACCCTCTCCGTCGTTCCTGACCCTTGGCAAACCAGCTTGCCCCAGCTTCACACCAGGCTTTGCATGAAGCTCAAACACACCGGGTGACCACAGTGGCTGTAGGAGGTGGTGCACACCCGGGGAGAGAAGGGAGCCCATGGGGTTGGCCTGGCCTCTCTAGATGTGGTACAGTGGTGCCTGTAACACACAGGAGAGGGGGTCCACTTGTAGTGGTGGCCAGTTGGACAGCCACCCCCAAGCTATGCAGTATGGGGGTAGATCTGGCCCAGGGGAAGGGGATCCCAGCTCCCCCATACAGGCAAGTCAGTATCCTGGGAGCCAGATGCTCAGGACCCCCATCCATTGCCCAGAATTAGCCTGTCATAGATTTGTCACAGCACCCTGGAATGAAACAGCCCCATTCTCCAGCTAAATAAAGGGACACACAGAAATGTATGTCTCACCACCAGGCCCCGAGGCTTCAGCCCTGCTGTAATGCTGCCCCCAAGATGCTTCTGTACACTGAGTGCTTAACAAGCCCTGGGAGGTGGGTGCCTCCCCAGTGGTAGGAGGTCAAATGTAACCCTGTCCCAAAGGATGGGGGAAGGAGGGCACTTGTGGCCACCTCCTACCACTGGGCAGAGGGAGGCAAGGCTCAGGGTGGGGCTTCACACCTCATCTGACTCCACAGCTGCATTCTTAACCACTGCAGCCATGGCAGGGGATCTGAATCTGGAAGGCAGAACTCTCCCTCTGACTCTAGCAACCAGGGGACAGAATATGCAGCCCCATGTTTGAAGAGGCCCAGGCCTTGGGGAGCCAGAGGTTCCCCAGAACCAGGAAACTGGGAAAGCACCATGAAGTTCACCCCCACTGGACTCATGAGAAACCTCAGATCAGCACCTATAAGTCAGGGAAGGGGCTCAGCCCCTGCTGCACCTGGGAGAAGGTGAGGCAGGCACAGGGGGGCACCTGTTTCCAGTCTAGCTCAGTGGGAGGGCAGGAAGCAGATCCCTTGCTTGAGCTTTCTCCACCACCCCACATTTCCCATGGTGGCAGGGATGGCCACCCACCAGGCCATGGCCCATATGCAGGGGAACTGAGGGGAACTACAGGGGCTGTCCCAACAGGTACGCATGACCCCTGACTTTCCCAAGGCCTGTGTCTGTGGCACAGGCCTGGTAGACAGATGTGATTCCCCCAGTGGCTCTGTAAACCTCTTGCTGAGGATAGCAAAGGAACGGGCAGGATGGGCATGTTCCACTGAGAGCCAGGCAGGCATGGGAGCGGCCAAAGCGGAGAGAAGCTGTTTGGACCCAGGCCTGTCCCACAAGCATGGCAGACTGGGAAGGGAAGGCATTATCACTAACCAGGCAGAGCGAGGGCACTCAGGTCCATGGACTGGTTGGCCAGGGAGGTCAGTACCTGGGGAATGTCCACCCCATACCTGGCTCTGCCCCTGGGCCTCTGCCTGGAACCACACTGGCCTGAAGTCAGGATGGAGGGAAGGAGGGCATTTGTGGCCACATGTGGGCACCTAAACATGGGCAGGGTAACATCATGCCCAAAAGAGACTTCAGGGGCCAAAAGTTTAAGCAGATATGACACCAGAGACAACCCCTAGACTGGGACATGTCCATCTAAGTCAGACCCTATCCTGACCCTGACACAGCAACTCACATCCTGAGACTTGACACAGATGTTAGAGCCAGGCAGAGGTACCGAGGTCAGCCTGGAGCTCCCAGCCATATTGGGTCCTACAGAAGAATCTGCTAAGAAGACTCTTCCAGGACTAGAGGATGCACTGTGCCCCAGGGTTCCACTGAGGGAGTGGGGGAGTGCCCGAGGGCAGGGGCCTGAGAACCTCCAGTAAGGCAGGCAGCACCTTGCCAGAGTAGGCTGTGAACCAGGGGAAAGCCCTGTCCAGCCTTATCGAGTCAGGCTGCTTCCCTGACACTGTCCCTCCTCCCAGTGAGGGAAGGCAGGAGAGTTCTCCTCACCCCGAGCTGGTGTATCCCTTACCAGATGTGAATGAAGGTCTTTCCCAGGATGCAGGACGCCCAGGTTCTTTATCACCTGGTAATGGCAGAGAGGATGTGCTGCAGCTGGGTAAGTAAAAGTCAAGGTTCCACTCTGCCCCTACCTGGGGCTGACCTTGGGAGAACTGCTTTCTTCGTTTTGGGTCAGGGAGAGCCACAGAGAAAGGGCCAGGTTAAGAGGCCCAGAGCCATCCATGGAGAAGACAGCCTATGGGCCCTGGTTTTGGGACCCTCAACCCCTTAATTCTGCTTCCAGCTCAGGTTGTAGGATGACAACCTCCCAGAGCAGAGGCCATGGGAGGAAAGGGTCAGTCACTTGCTCCTTCAAGTCATTCAGCAGGTTTGGGTTGGCTTGTATGGTCATCAGGGAGTTCATCCCAGGATTACAGCTCCAAGTGCCACAAGGAATACTCTGGGCACCAAGCCAGGAGGGTGTTGGGGAAGACCCTGAGCAGGACCTCCAGGCCACCCTGGCTAAGAGCTGAGCTCTGTGCGGTCATGATAAGTCCTACCTGGGGCGACCTTGTGCTGGGCCTGACTTCCCCTCTCCTGGGGATGTCAGTACTACATTGGGAGGTGGTGAAGAAGAGACCCCTGCAAGGTCTTATACTCAAGAGAGGCCTCTTGAGGCCCTTACCAGGTGCCACATTCTCCTTATCCCAAGAAGTCACAGGGACCTGAGAGCTGGGTCCGTCTAGGACAGAGGCCGGGAGCACTGGAGGTACAGTGGCCCAGCCAGGCTGAGTTGTCAGGAGGTGTGGAGGCAGCAATGAACCCAGGGAGCCCCCATCTGCCCAGGGGCCCCTGTCCAGCTGGGAAGATGGGACAGGAAGGGCTCTATAGCACCCTCCCTTGTCCTGGAGCAATTCTTATCACTGGAAGCTGAGGGTTTCCTGGAAAGGCTGAACTGGGGGATCCCCTCGGAGGTGACTGAAGGTAGGGCTAGGAAAGCCAGTTAGGGAGGAGCCCCAAGAACAGAGAGGACAATGGCCAGCAGCAAGGTCCAGTGCCAGCAGGCTGGAGTACCTGGCAGCCTCCCTCAGCTGGGGCAGCAGGCTGGGCTGGGGGTACAGCCCCATGGACTGGAAACACACCTTCTCCTTGCCCCTCCAGCAGGAGAACCATGGGGTTAGAGACATGGCCAGTCAAGTCAGAATGGGTCCTTGCTCACAGTGTGCTCTGGGGGGCTGAGGAAGACCTGGACTGTCCAGCCCAACCACCTTAACAAAGGAAGGAGGTGTCTGGAGGTGACCATGGGGACAGGGATCTCCATGAACACCCCCAGACACACCCCTCCTCTCCTCCCTACAGGAACTTACTTGACACAGAACCTCCATCAGCAGCAAGGTGGCTGCTCTACCCGCTGCTATTTGTTCTGGGCTGGGTGCCACGTGGCACTGTGAGCTCCATCTTTGTGTTAACTTAGGGTAAGAGGTGCATGTGTTTGCCTAGCAAGGCCACCTGAGGCAGAGAGCCCAGCTGAGGGCAGGTCTGGGTTAGGCCCATGGGGCCCTGGCAAAGTGCAGAGCAGTCAGGGCTGAGCCCAAAACTGGCTCTGGATATTCACAGCCCAATTTGGTGTGCCCCCTTGACAAATTCCTGGACCCGTTTCTATCTGTAACCAAAGGGAGAGGTGTGTTGGTGGGAGTTTGATTAAAATCCAGATTCCTGGCCTCTACCTAAGACCATTCTTGATGGGGGTCCAGGGCTGCCTTTCCCAGGTGGTTTTGTTTGAGCCCTACCTGGCTAGGCCCAGCCTAGTAGCCTCAGATGTTTGCAGGGGAAGTGCAGGACCAGAATGCCACATTCAACCAATGCAGAGGTGGGCCCTGCTTCCTTAAGGCAAGGTGGTGGGGACCCAGCACATTCAGCTTCCCACCCACTTGTTCCTCTCAGCTCTTAGCAACCAATTTTGTAAACTGTGGAGTGGAAGTGAGGATATAGCACTGCTTCCCCACACCGAGTCCTGGGAGGGCTCTGATCTCCCCACCTCAACTGGGGCTCCCTTAGACTAGAATTCTCAGGGAAACACAAGGTCTTGAAGGCTGCAGGTTGGGGCTGGGCTGGGGGTCCCAGGACAGTGTTTTCTTGAGGAGCAACCACCCCTACCCTGGCCTATGCCACCATGGGCCCCCTGGCAAAATGGCAGAATAGCCAAACCTAGCATGGGCTGAGGCGGCCCAGGATTCAGAGGAACTCCACATGTTGGAATTCTCATTCCCCCTCACAAGTGTGGCCTAAAGTGGTCCCTACTCTGCACACCAGCACCCTGTGAACCCCATGGCCCACACCCCTTCCCTTAGGTAGTGGATGGAGTTGCTGTAGGAATACACTGATTTTGACCCAGGTTCCCCACCCAGCTTCCAGGTCCCAGATGCCATTCCTCCCTTCACCCAGACACTTGCCACTAATGTCCCTCCCTTCTTCCAACTCGTCTTCAAGGCCTAGATCAGGTATCTCCTCTGGGTCCCAGTACACCTTGACCTTGCCCCCACCCCCAGCCCAGGTTGGCACTGCTGTGACCAGTGTTATAGTAGCCTGTCCTCTTAAGCCAGGTGCTAGTTTGGATATAGTTTGAGCGTCCCACCCCCAAGGGTTCTTGTGTCAGAATTTAATCTCCATTGAGGTAGAAAAGAGTGAAAATCTGATTATAGTATTTGGGACACCAAGTCTAATGTGCCCTGTGGACAGGGCCTGGTCCAGGTAGAGTAGGAAAGCTCCTCCAGGTTGCCACCTCAGCTGTCCTGACAGGGAGCAGAGCCCAGCAGGGTGGGTGTCTAGAGAAAGCCCAGCAACCTCTCATCGGTACGGGAGGGATGACAGATCTCGGTCCTGGGAGACAAGGCACTTGGGTGAATTTCTCACTGCCAAGGCTCTCAGTAGAGTCAAGAGGAAGGGCTTTTTCCCAAGGGGGGGAAGTGGCTGGCCAGTAGGTGTGTGATAAGAGCTCTGATGGCCACCGTTGGCTGGTACTATGGTGCTTGAAGCCTTTGGCACCTTCTGGGAGTAGGGAGGGCAACCTGAGTGAAGGGCTGGGCCCACAGTGACCCAACAGTAAACCCAAAACCCCTCAGTCAGGCCCAGTTCCAAAACAACCCAAATGCTTTAATAGCCTGCCCCAGGGCCCACAGGCTTATCACAAACTCTTAAATAAGGCCAAAGGCCCCAGCTCCTCAGCCTCCAGCTCAGTTCTGCACTCTGCAGGGAGTTGGCCCACAGCAGGCTCTGGCTTGGGAAGTACCAGGGTCCCCAGTCAGGAAATTCAGAGACCGCCGAGGATGAAGCTGCCACTCAGCCTGTCTGCTTTAAGTCCCTGAGTCCCTGTAGCTGCTTGGCTTCCAGAAAACACAACTTTCCTGGGTCAATGCCTGGTGTGGGTGAAGGCAGCTCAGGAAGTCAATGTCAATTCAGGACAGGCCTGGGGCTTCCCAGGGGCAGGAGCAGCAGGCCCACAAGGACACCAGCCCCAGGCTGTTGTCACTGCACCAGCAGCAGGGACTAAGGAGAAAAATGTGTTGAGTCATACACATGGTACAATGTACCACTCTAAAAAACCAAGTCCTTAGACACATAAAGACTTTCTACCAGGAGGTTCTGGTGCCTCAGCTTCCCATTCCAGGCCCAGGCTGAGGTCACGGACCCACGCCTCAGGCAGGGAGCAGAGACCCTCTGGCAAGGGTGTGTCAGGCGTCTCCACACAACCCTGTGAGGTAGGCCGTGTTGTCCTACGTTACAATGAGGAATGAAGGTTCAAAAGAGGTGAAGTGTCTGTCCAGGTCACACAGCAAGGAACAGCAGCCGGCATTCAGGACAGGTCTGTCGGGCTTCAGAGTCCACATGCTTTCTCTAGGGAAGAACCGGAAGTAGTCCTTTCCAATGAAGACCCTCAAGTTACAGAGCCGAGGGGCTCTCAGCCCAGCATCATGAGCCCCAGGGTAAGAGCTGAAGATACTCCAAGGGAGTAGCCATATCCCAGCATGGACTCCTAGCCCCGGGCAGCAGAAGTAGAGGCTGATCCTAGACATCTGGCTGTCCCAACAGCACCCGCAACCAACTTTACAGGTGATGGCTCTGGCTGCCCAGTAGCTGTGGGCAGGCTGGGGGCCGGTCAGGTCCTGAGGCCTTGTGGCCCCACGTGGGTAGTGCCAGGCCATTGAGCCAGGCAGTTTCCAGCAGGCTTCGGAAGCGGGCTTTCAGCATGGGGCCAGGTGGGCCAGTGCTGGCGGCAGGGCTAGGTGAGGGACCACATGACCCTTCCCCAGCAGTTGTCTCTGCTTTCTCTGGGCCAGGGGTTGGTGGTTTCCTCCCTGGCTTCCTGACTTTGGGGGCTGGTGACTTCCGAGCCAGGGCTACACTCTCTGGCTCATCTCTGGCCATGGTGGGTTCTGAGGTGGAAACAGCTCCAGCCTCAGCATCAAAGTCACCTGGAAAATGAGCACATAGTCAGGCTACAGATCCTGCACCCTTGGGTCCCACCTCCTGGTGTCCAAAGCCATCTAGAACAGTGGTTCTTCCCCAAGCCAGTATGGCACCAAAAAGATTATAACCGTCATAATCTTTCTGTGCATGTACCAGCTGGCTGGACCATCCAAACTGAAAAGATGCACTCCTCCCCTGGGGACTCCAGAACTCTGATGAGCAAGCACTGCTCAGAAGAGGCTGTCTGGGAGCAAGGATAAGAGGAAAGGAGCCCAGCAGGTCAGGAACCACTCTGGCCAGGTGGGAAAACAGAGGCACAGGAGGAGAGGACTCTGCCATATGTAAAGAAGCCATCATTTTTCTGCCATAGCACCCTCAAAGTCAGAACAAGAGCTTTGGAGCAAGATCCTAGGCAGAGCCTGCCCCAAAGCAGTGCCTGAAGGGAGGTGGGTAGAGGAGCTAAGCAGGGGACAAGAGGGGTCCCTGACCAAGAATACACCTATTGGTTGCCAGGAGGCTCACAGGAACCCCAAAGAAATAAATACAAGAATAACTCTCTAGGGGTACCCACAGGTGGGTATTTCCTCCAAGGACAGCGTGGGACCCACAGCTCAGCAATCAAGTGGGAACAGGGGTCCTGAAATCCAGCCAGGGGCAACTAGCTGGGTTCTGGTCACTTCCTTAGCAGGACCAATTCTTGCATGCTGGAGTCAGAGCAGGAGGAAATGTGGCCCCAGTCACTTCCATGTCAGCCCAGGAAGAGACCTGACCTTCTCTGGGCCCCAGACAGGTCAAGGGGGCAGGGAAAGGACAGGGCCAAGAGGCTGAGTGGCTCATGGCACCACCCACACTCTAGCCCACTCTTCCTGAGGCAGGACAGTCACACTTGTACTTTCTTCTGGCCCACTGAGACCTCTGTCCCCACTTTTATATATATATATATATATTTTTTTTTTTTAGTTGTACATGGACATAATACCTTTTATTTTACTTTTATGTGGTGCTCAGGATCAAACCCAGTGCCTCACACATGCAAGGCAAGCACCCTACCATTGAGCTACAGCCCCAGCCCTGTCCCCACTTGAAAGTGTTCAGGCATCAGGAATGCTGGTCAGCCCGACCCCAGCTCCACCTCTGCACTCAGGCCTCCACCCTGGTCCAGGGACTCAGCCAGGTGGGGAGGAAACCAGGCACAGGATCTTTAGGGAGACAGCCTGGACAAGAGGCTAGAGGCAGAAACAGGGGCCAGCAAGAAGAAAATACCTGAGTGGGCAGGCCTCAAGGCCAGGTGCACTGATGCGGGAGAGGAATTGACATTCTTGCCCAAATCCTGGCTGAAGTGTGAGTGTACACACCACACAACGCTGTAGCACCCACGTGGTCCTCTAGGATTTAAGGAATGCAGGCAGAACAGGCGCAGGCATCATTCAGTGGGGGAAGCAAACCACAAAAGACGCCGACTTGTGGAAACATTACTGTGCACATCAGTGCCGGACCTCCCGAGGAAGTACACATTCAAAGGCAAGGGTGGGACCTCATCAAGTGTGGGCATGAAGAGCAGGGTGCCCTCCCCTCCCCCCAAGATGAAGACAGGGAAGTAGGCTGAAAGGAAAGTTCAGGAGGGTGTTTATGATTAGGATGAATTCAGAGTAGGAGACACTCAGCTGCCAAAGTCCAGCAGGCAGTGGGTTATTTGAGATGAGGGCTCAGAAGAGGGAAGACCGGGATGCACAGAGACAAGGGGAGAAGTGACCTCAAGTAGGAAACGGTGCCTGGCCAGAGCCTCAAGACACCAAAAAAGCCTGCACCAAAAATGCAGAAGGTATAAGCAGAGGAGGAAGAAGGCTCTAGGAAAAGGTGGCACCAGGGAAGACCAAGGTTTCCAGGGGAAGGAGCACTCACTGATGCCTGGAGTGTGGAGAGAGGGGTCCTTAGAGCCCACCCTAGAAAGCCAGGCCCTGCCCTGGTGAGTTCCTGGAACTACTCAGCCATCTGCTGTGACCCCCACTCACACAGTGCACACACCTGTCACTCGCTCACAGCTTTGGTGGCTACTGGGGCTGCCCCATGCTCACCCAGCTGGCGGCGCACGCAGTCTCGCCACTGTAGGCCCAGCAGGTCAGGGTAGATGTCAGGCAGCTGGCGCAGAGCCAACAGCTTCAGCATGCGTGAGGTGCAGCCATGCAGGGCCCGCTCCCGCAGGGCCCGCTCCTCTGACAGTGTGGTAGGCCGCAGCTCCACACGGTGCTCCTGCAGCACATGGTCCACAGAGGCAGGGGGCAGTCGTGGGAAGAGCCGTTCCTTCACCAGGTGGATGGGCACAAAGATGGCGCCAGCCCGCACCACATGGGGAAAGGGGCACTGCTGCGTGCATACGAACCTCTGCAGCTGGGACAGCAGCTTGCCAAGTAGTCCCTGCACACCCTGGCAGTCCTGCCATGCGGCCCGGCCCCATGGCCCAGCCATCTTAAGCCACTCACGCAGCTTCTCTGGTGGAGAATGGGCCACGGAGCCCGAGATGGCATCACACAGGGATGCATGCAGCCCTGTAAAGTGCTGCTCTGGGGAGTCTTCCGGGGCTGCAGCTGGAGCTGGAGCAGGAGTAAGGGCCGGGGCAGGGGCTGGAGTCAAGGCTGGGGCCGCCACAGCTATGGCTGGAGGGCTAGGCAGGGCCAGGTTGAAGCATGCCACTGGCAAGGGCTGAGTAAGAATCTGCAGTCCCATGGGTACAGATGGCGGCGTGGGTGCAGGCTGTACAGATGCAGGAGCCGAGGTGGGTGTGGCGGGGTCCACAGCTGTGGGTAAGGGTGATGGACGGAGGATCTTGAATTTTCGGAACATGAAGGCCACAGAGCTGTGGAAGTTGGTCCTTGGTGTGGCCTCTGTGGCCACTGGCATCCCAGGTGCTTCTGTGACCATCTTTTTCAGGCCTGAAAGACCTGAAACTGTGTTCCCTACATCTGGCATGTCCACAGTTGCAGTGGGCTCGGTATGCTCTGTAGGACTAGGGACCTTGACAGGAACAGCCTCTGCTATAGGCTTCTTCACGCTCAAGTCCAAGGCTACTTCCTCCCGAAGTGAGCAGCAAGGCTCTGAGGACCCCTCCTGGGTAGTTAAGGTCCCCCTGCAGTCTTTGTCTTGGCTTTCACTGGTAGTTGGGGCTGAATCTGGCTCAGCTGTGGCCTCTGGCGTCTGTACATCTAGATAGTCACGGTAGGGGGCCAGGCTGAAGACATTGTCAATAACAGGCATCGGTGGAGAGCCAGGCCGTCTCGCGCCTTCCTTCTGTGGGAGAGACTGGTGTTCTTGGGCACAGGGGTGCAGTGCTGGTGAGGTGCAGGGCACTGGACTATCTCGGATGACAATGGGTGCCCCAGAGTGCTCACTGAGCAGGGTCTGGACCTGCTCCTTCCTGCAGCTGGGCAGCCATGTGTTTTCTTCAGCTTCCTGTGCTGGCTTTTCGGCAGGCCTCGTAGGCTCAGAGCATGGCTGGCTGGCTGGCAAAGGCTGGCATGCCCGCTGGAAAGCACTGGGCTGTGGCACAGACTGCACACTGTTCTGGGAAGGTGGTGTCCCTCCAAGCCCCGGGGATGCCCCATAGAGAGAGAGGTCATCCCGGGCATAAGGAAACCCCAGAGTCTGTGGGGCAAAGTCTAGTGGGCACCGTGGAGCCAGAGGGGGGTCCAGCTTGAGGCCTGGTGAGGGTGTTGGGAGTGGGGCAGAGGAGTAGGAATAAGTATCCAGTCCCACTGGGGGCACGTACGGGGTCTGGGCTGCCTGCTGCCTCAGGTAGGGGTTGCCCAGCCCACTAACCTGGTACCCAGGACCCTTGTGGACTCCTAGAGGCTGCAGTGGGATCACAGAGCTGTAGCTGCCCTGCTTTTCTGGGTGTCGACAGGCTGGGGGGCAAGGCAGGGCCTGTGGAGGGGGAGGGAGTGGGTAGTGGGTGGGCACTGCCTCCTGGCAGGGTGGCCCCAGGGGCTGGGCCAGCTGGGTCCAAGGACTTGAGGGCCCCTCCACCATTGCTTGTTTGGAGTCCCCAGAGTAAGGACCTGCATACTTTGATGCCAGAAAGCCTGTGCTATGGATGGTCCGATACTTTTCCAGGAATGCCTGGCACGAGGAGAAACTCAGTGAGGGGTCTTTACCAGATCCCCCAGGTGGCATTCCACGTAAAAAGGTGCCATCCAGGGCCTGGCCCTTCCCAGGAGCTGGGCCCAGAGAACAGGGTGGGTCAGCAGAGGGCATCAGGGGCCCAGTCACCAGGGTCCAGTCAACATCCAGTGGCCTCTTAGCTGGCCCCTCCCCCAGGCAAGTCGAGAGCCCATAACACAGAGGGCTGCGGTAGACGGGCTTGGGTGCTGCCAGTGGTGGGCCTGGGTATGTATGAGACTGGGGACTGAAGGGCAGGAGCTCAACAGGGCTGGAGTCCTGCATCTTCTCAGAACCTTCTGCTGGTGGGCGGTAGAGAAGGCAGTTGGTCAACAGGTTGTCTGTCCGCAGTGGAGGCCCTGCCACACTGGTGGAATACAAGGGTGGGTATGGAGTCCAGGATGCCAACCGCTCAGATCCTGCCTTGGGAGTACCCCCCATGGGGCAGGAGAAGTAGGCACCCTTGTAGTTGCAGGGGTCCTGGTTACCAGCAGAGGGGGGCAGGCTGTGTCCAGGCCCTGAGTCTGCTTCTAAGCGGGGCAGCTTGCCATATAAGACAGGCCCCAGAGTCCCCAGTGGGCGCTTCTCTGCCATCACTGTGAAGGCGTCAAGCCCTCCAGGGCCGCTGCTATTGGACAGCTGACCTGGGAGAAAGAGGGAAAAAGGTGGGGCAGTTAGAAGCACAGGTTGCAGATCAGCAGTAGAGGCTGTGCTCTGACTCACTGCCACCCAAGAACCTGACACTCAGCACACACTCAGTTAAGACTGCATGATTCATAAATGCAGAAAGTCTCCAATTTTATTTTTATTTTTTAAGCTACAAAACCCTTTGTTGAATAAATCCTCGTGCAACCGCCCTGCACATAACCCTGGGCCCCAATCCAGGAGTCCCTTCTGTTCAGATTTCCTCCATGTGACTCCTAAAACCCCTTCCTTGGGGTTCCAGACTTTAGGGTAGTTTTGAGGATCATTTGCCTTGGCCTATCTCGCCCCTCCCCAATATAGATGGAGACCCATCCATCCCAAAGTCACTGATGAAGGAGATGGAACAAGAAGCATGGCTCCCTGCCTGTCACTCTCACTATTCCAAGATGCCACAGTGATCTCAAAAGACATCCCTGGGGCTGGGGCTGTGGCTCTGTGGCTTAGCGCTTGCCTAGCATGTGTGAGGCACTGGGTTCGATTCTCAGCACCACATATAAATAAATAAAATAAAGGCCCATTGACAACTAAAAAGATATTAAAAAAAAAAAAAAAAGACATCCCTGTATGGAAGACATGGAATCTGGGCATTGTTTACAAATTCGGTTTCTTGCGACACTCCCCTGATCTGCCAGTCTTACCCAAAATAGCACAGCCAGGCCTCAAACCCAGGTCCCTAGGCCCACAGCCAAAGCTGATACTACGCTGGGCTCTGGAGGGCAGAAGAGATGGCTGGGGTGCCTAGTCTACACAAGTCTCTCCCCCTCAGTGAAAGTCAAAGCTGACCGCCAGATGGTGCTGTGGTGCCAGCGGGAAGATCTCAGAGCAAAGGGGGGAAAGGGCCTGTGTCCATGCCCAGCCCTCAAGCTGTGGGGTTGTCTGTGTGTGTGTGTATGTGTCTCTCTCTCTCTCCAGGAAGAGAGGCCCCAAGGGCCTAGAGTGGCAGCTGGCAACTACTTCCACTGTACTGTACTGATGGAAAAAGTAAGTGCTGGAGAAAGACCAACACCCTGAAGCAAGGCCAAGCAAGATGGGAACCTAGACCCTGAGAGGGCCACACTGACTGACTAGCCTCTATCTCCCCCAGTAAGAACCCCATTCCCTGAAACTCTCAGTAGCTTAGAAAGGATGAATCAGCTCTAACTTACTATGATCAGACCACCAGCTAAGTGTCATAGGTTTCTGTCACCAGCAAGCAAAGACCAGCCCTTTCTCCTCTTATAGCAGGTCAGCCTCTTATAGCCAATGTCAGCCAGTCAGAGGCTGTTAGACTAGGAAGGGGTCAAGAAAAGACAAGGCAATACCCACTCTAGCTTCTTACAACAAAGAAGCCAGGCAGGCCTCTCAGAAAGAGTTGGTTCATTGGGCCTGAATCTAACCCCCCAGGGAGTCCAGAAAAGACAGAAGAGGATATCAGAACTCAGGCAATAGAACCACTAATGGTGCCCTATGACAAGAACCTGTGTCCTAGGGGAAAAGTCCCCATCCACTCCACAGCAATGTTGCAAGAAGAGGTGGTATGGTTTGAGGGGTGCTGAACTCCCCCTCTGCCACTGGGGAGCTCTGGATTAATTAGGTGCTGGCTCTGGTCTCACCTCCCCCACATGCTCCTTGGGGCCTGCTTCATATCCACCCTCAGCCACTAGGGTCTTTTTCTCCTGGGCTCAGTCCTACCCATGCCCTTTGCCCTGGAGACTTCCTGAGACCCCTCTGGACTCAGTCAATAGACACAAGGCCACCGGGACCTTCAGGAGTCTTGTGGGAGGAGTGGGGGCACCAGGGAGCCAGTAGGACTCAGAGGTGTAGAGGTGGCCTCATCTCCTGCCAGTAGAGGAGGACCCAATATACACTCCCTCAATAAAGGGCCCTCCCCATTCAGACAAAATATAGGTGTCTCCTTCCTTGACCTACAAACTGAGGCAACAAACAGGCACTTAGAGAGGGCTGGCCCCCTGGACCTCATCATTCTTGGTGAGGGAGGGAGGCTCTATTGGTCCTTGGAGCTGAGCTCCAACCTCGGCCAGGACCCTGAAGAGTTTGCCACCACCGTACTCCCTGTCCTCTAAAGTTCTGTAACCCCATTCCCACTTCCACCTCCTAGGGGGCTCATGATGAAATGGGCGATTCCAGCCCAGTTGAGTGCAGCATCTGGACTCTTGGGAGAGCCGAACTACCCTCACACGTGTTCTCACAGCTCCCACCAACCCCAGCTGAGGCTCTGGACTCTAGAGACACTACAACCCAACCTGGGGCAGCCCACAGCATCCGGCAGAGGTGGAAAGAGAGCAGAATCGGGTCTATTCTCCAACCCCCACTACGGGCCCCGCCCATAGTCTTGGTGACTGGGGCCCACAGTAGACTTCGCTTTGGGGCTACTGCTGCAACCGACCCCACGGCCTTCCGGGTGTCCCAAAGCCCCTCCCGGCGGCGCTGGGGCGCACGTGCACCCCAGCAGGCTGACATACTGGCCGCCGCCACGCATGCAAAGCCGTGCCTGCACGTACGTGCAAGGCCCACATCTGCAAACATGCCCCTCCATAACTAAGCTCTCCCCTCGTTCAGGCCCGGGACACACGTGAGCAGATCGGCAGGCTAGCGCACAGAGCCCCACGAACCGACGGCCACAGACTGGCGGGAGGTCCCAGGGTAGGGGGCTGTCGGGCCGCACAGTTCGGGCAGCCACCGCCTCAAGGCCATCCTGCCAGCCTGGGCTGCGGCCAGATGGTGAGTCAGGCGGTGGCGAGGAAACCGCTGGGCCGTCCCATCCCAGCAGGGCGCGTCCAGGGCCCCGCGGCGTCTCGGCGTCCTCGGTCCCCTGGCCCGAAACCCCCACCGCCCCCTCCTACTCGCCCGGGCAATCCACGTGAGCCGGGCCCCGCGGGAGGCCCGAGAGCTGGGCCTGAGCTCTCTCTCGCCAGCCCCTCGCCGGGGTACCCCCAGACCCCCAGAGCGCTACCAGGCCTCAGGAGCCTCGAAGTCCGGGGAAAGTAGGAGCAGTGACACAACCCTTGCCCGGCAGCCCTCCCGCCGGAAGCCGCAGCACCTTGGCCCTGGCCACGCGCGCACCATCCCCGGGCCGGCCGGTAGGGGCGCCCTGGGGCAGGGCCACCCACCCCTTCTCCACGCGCCGCCCGCAAACTCGGCCCAAGTTTCTGCGCCTGCAGAGCCAGCGAGCTCCTACCTGCAAGACGCCAGGCTTCCCGCTGCCGCTACCTGAGGCTGCAGCCGCATCCTCCAGCACCGCCTACGCAGCAGGTCCTTGTCCCGCCCGGCCGTGCGCGGGAAGTCACTGAGCCAAGCTCAGAGCCACCCTGCGCGCTGCCGTTCGCGCCGCCGCCGGGCGCCGTCTGCGGTCCCGGGCGGGGCGGACTAGGGGCGGAGCGGGGGCGGGGCGGCCCGCAGGGTGGGGGCAGAGCCGGGCCGCGCCTCTGGGAGCTTGAGCTCCCCTAACCCCAAGGGCTTGTGTGGGGCCAACTCTCTGGCGACCCGGCCGCGGGCGCTGTGCACTGTCTGTACCCGCAGGACTCCGTGAACCATTGCTTTGCGGGCCGGTCACTCGCGCTGGTTTAGTCATTACGTTGGATCACTCATTCATTGCCCCTTCCTTCCTTCCTTTTTTCCTTTCTTCGTACTGGGGATTGAATCCAGGGAGCTCTATCACTGAGCTACATCCCCAACCTTTTTTAATTTTGAGATAGGGTCTCACAAAGTTGCCAAGACTGACTCAGCCTCCCACGACGCTGGGATCACAGACGGGCGTCACCGTGCCTGGCCATTCATTGCCACTTTCTAGCTATATGACCTTGCGCCTGCCCCGTGACCTCATTGAGCTTCAGTTTCCTCATTTTTAAATCTGGAATTCTGTCTATCTCATAGTGGTTGTGTTGTCAAGCTTGGAAGAGATTGTCTTAAAATATCTGGCACACAGTAGGTGCGTTGACTCCCTTGACCAGTACTAGTTACATTAGGGGGCTGGGGAAGGGCTCACCAGAGCAGATTCCAGACATGTATTTCGACCCTGTTATAGTACCACAGCTGTCTGAGGAAGGGTGATCTACCACCCCTGGGGTGGGTCAGGAAGGAGGGTGCTGGAGGTTGAGGGATTGCTAAGAAGTGGAATCTTTTTTGGCAAGTGTCACTCAGAACAGGCCTGAACATGTATAACCTGGAAGGCATGATGGAGGTGGAGCTCCTGGGCTGGGAATAGTGTGTTGCAAAGAGGGGCTGGAAGGGTAAAAGGGCTGCCTCTGCTCTGATTCTGGGCCATCTGATTGTTAGATGAGGCCCCCTCCGGACTGCTCTTTTCTTAGAAGGAATCTGGTCCCTGTAGTTCCTGAGCTGCCCAAGGACTGGGGACAGATGTGTGCAGTGAGGGAAGAGGACAGGTGGACATACCAAAGGGCAGAGCAAGTTCATGGGGCAAAACCACCTAGGCTTCTTCCTCAAAATCGAAAGTCCGGGCAGCTTGAGTCACAGAAGAGGCAGGCCTGAGGCCACAGGTGCCAAGAGTCAGAAAGCAGCCGGAGGGACTGGGCTTCAGGTAGGATTAGGAAGAGGAAGTGAGGTCATCTGGGGAAAGGAGGAAGGTATCATTTAGTTTACAGCTTGAAGGACCTTAGAAATAGAGTCTGGAAAGATCTGGGGAAGAGAGATTCAGAGAGGGTTGGGGCTTTCCCAAAGTCACACTGCAGGCTAGGACAAAAACCCAGATTACCTGGATCCCAGCCTGGGGATCTTGTTGCAGCCACACCTTAGCATGCCTTTATTTTTTTATTTTTATTTTTTTT
>PVHX01009078.1:0-14391 GCA_004024805.1 Geosciurus inauris | reverse complement strand
TGAGGATGACTTTGGACTCAAAATCCTACCTCAGCCTCCCAAGCAGCTGGATTACAGGTGTGCACCACCACGCACAGCTTGCTTGGAAAGTGCATCTTTCTTCACAGCTCGGGGTCAAGCCTCACAGCCCCTTCTGCACAGGCTGTTCTTCCCTGTTCTTGGTCCTCGCCAGCTCTGCCCTCTTCTCACCCTCCTCCAGCTCAGCAGGGGTGGGGAGGGAGGAAGACAGTGTCCTTGGCTCTTGGGTCTAGGAGATTCAAGTTGTGTAGTCAGGGGTGCCTCGTGGTCTCTCCAATCTCCCTGAGCCTGAGTGAGACCCCGCCAGGCCAGAGAGCCTAAGGGCCAGCTAAGTTCTGCAACTCGACTGAGGCATTTATCTGAATTCAGGAACACCTCCCAAAGACTGCAGTCCCATTGTCCTTTCCTTTGTGGCATCAGTTAAACACCCTGAACTACCAAAGAAAGGACACAGAATGGGGCACTTAAGAGCTACTTTGTAATAATTTGAGCCTCGATTTCTTTATCACAAAATGAGAACAGTGAAAACCTGCCTTATAGACAGTGGTATCAAATAGCATCACTGTGGGAAATGGTGTATAAAGGGTAGAAAGCTCATGTTGGTGTCTGGAGACTGAGCTCCAAGGTTTTGACCTTTTCCTCTCTAACCCAGGGTCATGTGCCATGTGCAGAATCTCTAGCAAATGAAGGCAGTCCTTATAAGAGGACTGCCTTGGGAGGCCCCGTGTGTTTTCATTAGCACCACGCTCTTGGATAGAAGTGGTGTTTTGACTGGAAGGCACAGTGAATCAAGCAGAGAACAGAGGAGTCTGTCCTTCTGCGGGTTTCCTGGGTGGAGTTAACAAAGAAAAGTAATGTAGAAAAGCTCAAAGCAGATTGTACCCTCCCCCACCCCAGCTAAGCACAGGCTTCAAATGGGGTGCACACCCTCCCCCTCTTGTACCTGCCTCAGATTA
Source organism: Geosciurus inauris (assembly GCA_004024805.1). NCBI lineage: Eukaryota > Metazoa > Chordata > Mammalia > Rodentia > Sciuridae > Geosciurus > Geosciurus inauris. Next base: position 13,417 of record PVHX01009078.1, on the reverse strand, counting down.
CTTCTCACTTTCTGGGAAGGCAAGGTAAAGGGTCAGCTCTCTGAACTTTGGTTCATTATGTTATGGTTATTAATAATAATATCATTCCCACTAATGAGGTCACACCTGCTATTTACAAATCTCTTCCCTTCCTCTGAGGAGCTCTCTCACCCTTAGAGGAGAGATGGTGGGGGTAATCATCTTAGAGGCAGAAAATAGAGAAGTATGGTGCTTTGCCAGAAGACACACAGCAATGCTCCCCTCCATTATTTCAGACCCAGATATAGAAATTGCCTCCTTCAAGCCAGTCGTGGTGGCGCACGCCTATGATCCCAGCACTTTGGGAGGCTGAGATAGGAGAATAGCGAGTTCAAATTTAATTCTTACAACCAGATGAGGCAGGCATTTGTAAAAACAAGTAGAACTTGACCCTATGAGTTGTGTGACTTTAGCAAGCCTCTTAACCTCAGTTGGCTTTTCAGACAAGTAGGCACCATCACCACGTCAAAGGCTCCCATCTCTCCACAGCTCGGCTTGTAATGCAAATTCTAGAGGAGGGGAGTCAACTTGTCCATCCATACAGCCCAGAAATTGAAGATCTGGGATTTTCTCAAGACGTGGCTCCAAGCCCCTCTAAGGGAAAAACTCAGATGCCACTGGTGGTCAGGAACCCTCTGCCACTCAAGCAAAAGAGAACGAAATGGAGCAGTGCCCACGGCTGTCAGACTGGGCTCAGAGCACCTTAGGAGTCTAGGATACATAGGACCTAGGGTAGTGCAGGGCTAGGGGACCAGATGGGCTGAGGTGGGCCACTTTCTGAAAGTATGCTGGCGAATCAGAGCTTGCTTGTGTAAAGAGGCTGGGGAAGCCGCCTGATGCTCTGTCTGGGGGAGCAGAGTGTGGGGAGCCTCCCCACACTGAAGGAACCCCAACCCCACTACAGAGGAAATCAGTGGCTCAAAGGAGAATTTCAAGGACTCTGAAAAGGGTAGGGGGGCTTTCACTGGGCCCTTCTGGAGGACCCCATGGCTCATTGGCAAGGGGAAAAGCCATGCACCATGGCTTTCTGCAGAGGAGGGGAGCAGTCTCAAATTCATAGCCAGAGTATATTGACCTGCCTTCTCTCCTTCCCATTTTTCCTTCCCCTGAATATTAAGGACCCCAAGCTTTATGAGGTACCACAGTGAATGAGCTGTCTTCTGGTTCAGCTAGAGAGAGCCAGACTTAAAGCCAACCATTGCACTCCTGCGCTTGAGGCAGACTGGACTCTTCCCTATTCTGGCTGTCCCAGAGCCCAGTCATTGGAGGGTCTGGCTTGCAGTTGGAGGCTGTGGGCAATACCCTCTCCCTACTTCCAAAGATGTCTTTCTGGTACCCATGTCTGACCTGGCCAGGGCTGCTGGTGCACTTTCTTTGCTAATTCCTGCTGGCCTCCTGCAGCCTTCCTTGAGCTTCCTGTGTCTCTTCTGAGGCCCCAGAGCATTCTGCACTCACCTCCATCTAGTCTCAGCTCTCTGTGCTAAAATGATTTGGTTCCAGCCTGACTTCCTTCCCTACCACGGGGGAGGGACCTCCAGAGCACAGGCTGACTCGGGCTAAGGTTATATATAAGATTAGTTTGGTGGTGAAGGAGGTCTCTGCACATCCGAAAGAGAAGAAAAACAGAAAAACCTAACTGGGCCCAGAGGTGAGAGTCCTTGCTGCCCAAAGCTTGCCTAAATCCTGGCATACCGCCCTCAGTCTCTTAAGACCCTGACCAAACCTCAGCCCAGCAGTAGCCTGCTTCCCGCCTGTAGTATGACAACATGGGGCAACAGAGGCCCAGAGAGGCAGCTACACGCCCAGGCGCTCAGGTGGGCAGGTCCGGAACCCAGGTCTGCTGAAAGCCTGTCCAGTCTGTGGAGCAAGTGTCCCTCCCTCCCCATCCTCTCTCCAGACCTAGACTGGAAAAACACCTGGCTCAGCTCCACCTGTCTCTTATTGTCTGCTGTCCCCTCTAGGAGGCCTCCAGCCTGGGCTAGAGGCTGAGGAGAAGAGGGGGACCCCCTGAGGAGAGAAGAGCCTGCAGCCCCCCCCCAGAGTTGCAGGAGTTGCTCCCTACCCAGGGCCTGGCCTCCTGCCAGCCTTCCTAATCACCTCCTTTCCTCCCCAGCCAGGGCCTCTCTGGGGATTCCCTCCCCCGGCCTAGGTGCCTGGTCAGAGCAGTCACAGCTGTTTTCAGGATGGTGGTTTGTCCCTTGCTTTGGTCAGGCCTTGGCCACCAACAGGAATAACCTTCCCCCCAATTCCCCAGTTCAATGGTTCTGGGGGCCTGTCAACCAGCTCCTCCTTACCCTGTTGTGCCCCCTCCTACCATGCTGGGGCACCTCCCCTCCTACCGTGGGCAGGCCCGGGAGACTGTCCTTGAAGCATTCCTAATGCTGACTGGGGCAGCAGGGTCTGGCCAGGTGGTTGGCTACTGCCCCCTCATTAGTGGCCTGCTGGGGTTTCCGTCACTTAGGGCTAGTTACCAAGCAACCACGTCCAAGGAGGGCTCAGCTCTGGCTCTTGGCTGGCATAGCAGCGGCTGCTACTACACAGCAGGGAGGTGAGCTGTCCAAGGCCAGGGTCATGGTTATGGCCAGGAAGCCTCTCCTCCTGCTCCTGGGAGGGGTGGTTGTGATGCCTCAGAAAACCCCTGTCACTGTCGTCTTAGCCTCACAGCCTTGCCCCAGAAAAGGAGTCTCTGGGGCCCTCAACACAACACCCACACTCAAAGCCCTCACATTGCCTGGAGGTTGAGGGGAGGCTGAGTGGGGGCAGAGACGGGCACTTTTTTTATCTTTTTTTTTTTTTTGGTACCAGGGATTGAACCCAGAGGTGCTCAATCACTGAGCCACATCCCCAGCAGCCCCTTTTTAACTTGTTCTTATTAGATATACATGACAGCAGAATGCATTTCAATTCTTTGTACACAAATGGAACACAATTTTTCATTTCTCTGTTTGCACACGATGTAGAGTCGCACCATAAATACAGTCATACGTGTACCTAGGGCAATAATGTCTATCTCATTCCACCATCTTTCCTGCCCCCATGCACCCTCCCCTCCTCTCCCTTCCCTTGGCCCAATCAAAGTTCCTCCATTCTCCTCATGACTCCCCCCCCCATTATTGTATCAGCAATAAATGTTGGTGAGGGTGTGGGGGAAAAGGTACACTCATTCATCACTGTTGGCACTGTAAATTGGTACAATCACTATGGAAAGCAGTATGGAGATTCCTTAGAAAACTTGAAGTGAAATTTGACCCAGCTATCCCACTCTTTGGTCTATACCTGAAGGACTTAAAATCAGCACACTAGCTGGGTGCAGAGGTACACTCCTGTAATCCCAGCACTTTGGGAGACTGAGATGGGAGAATCACGAGTTCAAAGCCAGCTTCAGCAACAGCGAGGTGCTAAGCAACTCAGTGAGACCCTGTCTCTACATAAAACACAAAATAGGGCTGGGGATGTGGCTCAGTGGTCGAGTATCCCTGAGTTCAATCCCTGGTACCAAAAAAAAAGAAAAAAAGTCAGCATACTGTAGTGATGCAGCCACATAAATGTTCATAGCAGCTCAATTCACAATAGCTAAACTGTGGAACCAACCTAGATACCCTTCAACAGATGAATGGATAAATAAACTGTGGTATATATACACAATGGAATATTACTCAGCATTAAAAGAGAATAAAATTATGGCATTTGCAGGTAAATGGATGGAGTTGGAGAATATCATGCTAAGTGAAGTCAGCCCATCCCAGCCCCTTTTATTTTCTATTTTGAGACAGGGTCTCACTAAGTTGCTTAGGGCCTCACTAAGTTGCTGAGGCTGGCCTAGAGTTTGCGATCCTCCTTCCTCCGCCTCCCAAATTGCTGGGATTATAGGCATGTGTCACCATGCCCGGTGAGAGAGGCATTTTTGTCCTGTTTGGATCTGGGGGAATAGCCCTGTGGCTTTCCAGACCATTACCCTGTGGCCTGAGGTGGAAGACACAAGGAGTCAGGTTTCACAGTGTACAGGGCTTGGGTTTTGAATCTAAATCCTCTGCCTAATGGTCTTGGAGATGTTGATGGCCTCTCTCAGCCTCTGTTGCCTTACTGATAGAAAGGTTGATAACTCCCGTCTTAGAAGACAGTGTGCAGGGTATAAAGGTGCTCAGGGCAGCACCTGGCACCCAGCCCTCTCCATACCTGTGCATTTCCTTCTTCCAAGCTGGCTGTGTACTCAGTCCCAAGCTCCCCACATTACAGGGGGACAGCACATGGGTCACCCACCATAGCACTGTCATCCGGGAATGTGTTGCCTTCATATCAAGAATAGCACTGTACCCCACCTTGTCCCTTGCTCCTCCCTACCTCATGACTTATTTTTTTAATTTAAAAAACACTCATATAGCTTTTCCTATGTACCTGGCATGATTTTAAATGCTTTTCAAATATTAACTCATTTGATTTATTTAATGCATTTAATGGATTAAGTCACTTAATCCATTTATTTTATTAATCCATTTGCTGGATTAAAAGAGGTAAGGCAAGGTGGATGCAGAGAGCTGTGGGACAGAGGCCCAGCCACATCTCCCTCTCATGCTGGGGCACTTCAGCTGTGCCCCTGGCTTGCACCCAGACCTGCTTCCTGCTGCAAGTAGCTGGGCTGGGATGGCCACTGGCAGGTCAGAGTTTCAGGAAGAGCAGTGATGGCTAATTAAAACTTCAGCTCAGGGAGGCCCCCTTGGGGCAGAGATTGCCTCAGTCAACTTCCCTGGGGGAGTCTCCTAATTGGACCCCTGAGCCCTAATAATGATGCAAACTCACCAGGTAGATGATCACAGGCAGGGAGGGAGGGGAAAGGGGGAAGGAAACAGGTTGGCAAAAAAATAATAACAAGCCCCCCTCTCATTGTAAGAGGTAGTGAGGTAGTGACTTTGGAGTCCCTAAACTGTCACTTGGGAGCTGTGCAACTTTGGATGAGCTGCTTGTCTGTCCGAGTTTTTGTTTCCTCACTGAAAAGTGGGGAGAATGAAGCTTCCAGCCCTGGAGAGTTGCTGTGAGAAGACAAGCATGGAAAGTACCTAGCATGATGCCTGACTCAGAAATAAGGACTCATAAAATTGGAGAAATTAGCTGGGCGTGGTGGAACATTTCTGTGATCCCAGCGGCTTGGAAGGCTGAGGCAGGAGAATTTCTAGTTCAAAGCCAGCCTCAGCAAATTAGTGAAGCCCTAAGCAACTTAGCAAGACCCTGTCTCTAAATAAAGTATTTTAAAAAGGGCTGGGGATGTGGCTCAGTGGTTAAGTCTCCCTGGGTTCAATCCCCAGTACCAAAAATAAATAAGTAAGTAAGTAAGTAAATAAATAAATCAGAAGACTTATCATCACAATAATTAAACCACTATTACTGCCAGAATCCTCTCCTATCCATAATATCATTTAAGCTTTCAGCGACTCCTGGGAGGGGAGAGTGGACAAGCATTCAGTGGGCTGGGGTCCAGCCTCCTAGCTTTCTCTGCAGATCACAAACAGCCCTGGGCCCTGAGCCTGTGGGGTCTGGACAACCTGCAGTAGGCAGGGCTCCCAGGGTTCAGTCACTGAGTGGTCCTGCATAGACGGAACCGGAGCCTGTGGGGTAGAAAAGACCTAATTGGATGGAAAAGAGCCTGAGGCAAGATGGGGAGGCAGCGAGGAGACCAGGGAGTGCACAGTGTAGTCAGGAGCCATGGCCTCTGACAGGGCTGGAGTTCTGCTGTGGCCAACGTGATAGCCACAGGCTGCCCTGCTGAGAGCTGGGGTTTTGCCCTAAGTGGCCAAATTCTCCCGAAGGTTCGGGGTGCTGAGCGTTGCTTGTGTTAGAAGGATGGACTATATGACCAGGGAGCCGCGGGGAGGGAAGAGGGTACTAGCCCTTTCCTTTCTGGCCATAGCAAGGTCAGCACAGACTCCCCTGCCTTCTGCCTGGGGAGCAGGCCACCTCACCTGCCATTCCTAAGGCCTCTACAGATCACAAGTCCATCTCCCTGGGCTCTTTGGCTCCTTCAGGAGGCCACACAGCAGCTATTCTCAGATGGGCAGGATCTAGGCCAAGATCCAGAAAGAGCCGTGCTGACCTAGAGAAAGCCCCAGAACCCTCCAGCAAAATGGCCCAACTCAGTGATGTCACCTCTACAAGCTGTCTCCCGTGCTGCTATGGTTTAATACGTCCCTTGAATTTCATGGGTTGGAAACAATCTTCAAATTCTCAGATGAATGGTACCTGGAGCTGGACCCTGGGGAGGCGACTGTGTCATGAGGGCTCTGCCGGCATGAATGGATGGATCCATTTGTGGATTAGTGATTCATGGGTTGTTGAGGGACTTTGTTATAAAAGCAAACTCTGGCACCTTGCTCTGTTTTACCTGGTGATCCCCCTCTCCCCCCCATGTCATGAAGCAGCACAAAGGCCCCTGCCAGAAGCCAGTACTGTGCTCTTGGACTTCCAGAACCATGAGCTAACTACCACTCTATTTCTGATAAATTACCCCTCTCACGGAGTTTGCTCTAACAACAGAAAATAGACTAAGACACCCACAGAGCCCCAGGCTGCAGCAGGCCTGGAATCCTCCTCTTCCTAGGTCACTCCCCCAGAGCAAAAGCACTCTGCCCCCGAGCGCCCCAGGAACCTTTCCCAACAAGCAGTGGGCTCAGAACACAAATATTTTCCCAGAGAGAAAACCAGGGCCAGAACAGAGGTGTGAAAACAAGAACGCATTTCTAAGTGGCTGGTCATCACTAATAAATCAACAATTCCTGGACAAACACAGCGACTCGGGCCCAAGCCTGGACTCCATCCCCCTTGCTCTCTGCCAGAGCCCCCTCCCCGCCTGCAGTCCCCAGCTCCTGACAGCCCACCATCTGCAGCACTCACTAGGGCTCCAATTAGCTCAGTAATTAGCACCTCATCAGGTCTGTCTGCCTGTGAACGGTTCCCCTGGGTAGGGGTTTCAGGAGGTCACCATACTTTGGGCCCCAAAGTTGGGGCAAGTCCAGGCTGGCCAGGCACCCTGCTCCCACAGGTGCCTCCCAGCGTAGGGTGGGGGGCCAAGGAATCCCTCAGGGCATGGGGTACTGGGCTAGAGGGAGAGGAGGGACCCAGGACGAGGCTTAACTCAGTGGTGCCTGGGACCCTCAATCAGCACCCAAACGCCTTCCTCAGCCATCTTTGCTTATTGGAGGCTGGGGTGTCAGAGAGATGGGAAAGACCCAAGTGGGGTCAAGTCAGCATGTGGCAGGAGGCTACTCTTCAAAGTCCCTACAGTTGGCTTTGTATAGCCCAGGGTCTGAAAGGAGCTCAGCTCATCCTTTCAGGACACTCAGATCTCCTGCCTTGGGGTCATTCCTTTCTGCCCTAGACTCTCCAGTGGCTCCCCCTTGACCACCTCTCAGTCACTGGGATCAATCTCCCCCCTCCCCCAGGACCTTGAAGTGGGTTGGCCAAAGGTGGCTGGATTATGGGCTCTGGCTGAAGTGGCTGTCAGAGCGGAGGCAGGGTGGGGGTGGGGGCCACCTGTGGCTGGTGGATCAGAGAAAGCCTCCTAAAGAGACAGGAGAGGCAAGGCCCTGCCAGGGGACACGTGGGCACTGCAGGGGGTGGCTCTGGGCTAAGGCAGGCCAGACTTCCCATTACTGAGCTCTGTGCCTCCTTCTTGAACATAGGAACAAGAGTCGTGAGCACCAGGTTCCACAGAGAATAACTGGAGGCTGGGGGTGGGTAAGCAACGGTGCTGAGGGGCGGAGGTGGGTAGCAGCCATCCCTGCCAAGGGCACCTGAGACACCTCCCCAGACACAGCACAGCACTGGCCCAGGGAGAGAAGTCATGGGGGGCATGGAGTGGGGAGCAGAGAACTGCTCAGGCTCCAGGGAGGAAATGCACGTCAAGCCTGTAAGACCAGTGCAAAACCGAGGGTGAGGTACAGGGGGCCCAGACGGGCAGGAAGTCAGCCTCACCCCAAGCCAAGGCCGCAGACTAGGAGGCGACTGGGGCTGACCTTGAGCTCCTCAGTCATGAGATTAGAGCCCAGCAGCAGGAGACAAGCAACAATCTGTAGCTTGGCCAGGGCAGGGCATGACCCCCAAGGAAGCTCGAGCTTCATCCAGAAAAGTCCCCATGCTGGGAAACTGCTGCCTTGGTGGCCATCACTGAAATGCTTCCCACCCTCCCACCCCCTGCCAGTGTCTCCTGCCTTGGAAAAGGTGCCTTCTTAGGGTGCTCTAGTAGGTGCTCTGGTAGGAGACAGGGGCACTGGCTGCCTAACCCAGGCCCAAAAACCAAGATGCCACTCGTGGCTGTGGAACCATGGGGAGGCCTCTTAGCCTTCCTGAGTTTCAGGGTCCCTGAGCTTGGGATGAGGACCCTGCCCTGGGTTTGAGGTGGGAGTCCGGTGCTCCATGTTCCCTCATACCTGGAGCAGGCAGGACAGCCCATGGGCGCTTAGTGAAGCTCTCCTCCTCCTTCCTCAGGCCAGTCCGTGAGAGGCCGCAGGTTTCCAGGAAGGTGCAGGTCAAAGTCTTGCTCTCCCTTCTCTGGAAAGAAGTTGTGTGTGGCCACGGGAAGGTCAGAAAGCCAAAACCACCTCCTAGCCTCCCCCTGTCCTCCACAGCCTCCACCCTGGGGTGAGGTGGCAGCATGTCCTCAAATGGCACCCTTCCGCTTCCAAGCCCCCTGTTGCCCAGCTGTATCCAGCCACCCTCACCCCACCTCAGCCCATTCATAGCCCAGCTCCAAATCCCAGTTCTATCCCACTCCTAACCCAATTGTGAGGCAACAAACAGGAACCACATCAGGACAGCCCTAATAGGGACAGAGGCCCTGGCCTCCTTCTCTCCAACAGGTAATCAGAGGGGCACCCGCTGCCTGGGAACCCTGGAATGGTTCTCCTTGCCCACGATGTATCTTCTGAGTGGAACTCTCCAGAAAGCCACAGAGACTTCCTGTGACCCACAGTCCCAGTGCTGTGTGCTGAGATGCTAACCTCAGGCAGGTGGAGGGCAGAAGTGTTAGACTGTGATCAGCCTGACCCCTCCTGTGACAGTGGTTCCTGTTTGTTCCCAGAAGGGGCAACATGAAGCTCTTGGAGGCAAAAGGCCTGTGAAGATATTTTGAGGCACCTGGAGAAATGTGCCTCAGGCAGGATAGAAGAAATGAAAATTAGGTAGAAAGGAGCCTCATGGAAGGAAATAAGATTTTAATTCAGAAGTTCCACATGCTTTTCCAGCCTGTCACTCCCTAAGCTAGTCTCTCTTCCAGGCCTGTTACTCCAAAATTCCTAGGAAATCTTTAAATCTATCTGTGCACTGTTAATTAACCGCCCCCCAATAAGTAGATTGAGGAGAAAGATACTATATTTAGATAAACCTGTAATTTAGGGGACTTTCCAACGCTATCTATGAATCAGATAATGAAGACCATGTCAGCCTGAGGATCCTGAGATTGACCAGACCACCAGAAACCATCTTGAGATCACGAGCCTGATATCATTCCTACACACCTTCCTGTACCTATCCCTGCTCCATGAGCAGCTCTCTCAGCAGGGCTCTTCCAGGGCCCCGCCACCTCTCATCTGCTCCTGCAGTCCCTCTGACCTCCAGCACCCCAGTGGATTTCCAGGAGCTCCCTGACAGCTGGCCCTGTGTTCCAGGTTCAGTGGAGGTAGAGTGCCACCACTCTTGGCCCTGTACCAGAGCTGTGCTGGAAGCCAGTTTCTTTTTTTTTTTCTGGTACTGGGGATTGAACTCAGGGGTACTCGACCACTGAGCCACATCCCCAGCCCTATTTTGTGTTTTATGTAGAGACAGGGTCTCACTGAGTTGCTTAGCGCCTCACCATTGCTGAGGCTGGCTTTGAACTCGTGATTCTCCTGTCTCAGCCTCCCTAAGTGCTGGGATTACAGGCTTGTGCTGCCACACCCGGCTGGAAGCCAGTTTCTTGAAAGCCAAAATGTCACTGACCTGATGTGTTTCCATCCAAAAATTGGGCTTCCCACACTGTGATAAGAGGACACAGATCTAACAGAATGGAAGAAAGGCTCTCCCTGAAAATGTCCAGAGCTGATGGCTGCAGCTACAGGTCAGACCTTACACTCTGTACTAGAGGGCTGGGGGCTGAGATTGGTGTCCATCCTCCTTGGTTCAAATCTGCCTCTGCCCCTTCTTAGCTGTGCTGCCTTAAGCAAATTACTTCACCTCTCTGAGGCTCAGTTTATACAGGTATAAAAATTAGGATAGGGTTGGGGTTGTTGTTCAGTGATAGAGCCACCCTGGGTTCAATTCCCAGCACAGAGGGTAGGGACAAGGTGACACCACCCCAGGACAGAGCTAGGATATAGCAATGTTCAATGCTTCCGGGAGAAAGTAAGCCCAAGGCATAAGAAAGGAGCCAAACTGGACTGGGTAGCCAGGGATACGTGTGTGTGTCAGCGACTGGCTCGCCTGGGACAACCAAGAGAGCTCCCCTCCCCCAATATAGGCCTATTGAGGCAAACACTGTCCCTCTTAGCTTCTCCCAAGCCCAAAGCCTTCACCTTCTCACCCCTCCCATGCATTTCCAATCTTTCTGCCAATCCCCCATGTCTGTGGACCATGTCTAGGGCAGCTGACTCTTCCTTGTGTGTGTGTATGGTTCTAGAGGTTGAACCCAGAGGCATTCTACTACCAAGCTATATCCCTAGCTCTTCTTACATTCATTTTGAGACAAAGTCTCACTAATTTGTTTGGGCTGGCCTCCAACTTGTGATCCTCCTGCCTCAGCCTCCTGAGTCTCTGGGATTACAGGTACATATCAAGGTGCCCATTTCAGGGCTACTGACTGTTTTTTTGTACTGGGGATTGAACCCAGGTGCACTTTATCACTGAGCCATATTCCCAACCCTTTTTATTCTCTATTTTGAGACAGGGTCTCACTAAGTCGCTTAGGTCCTTGCTAAATTGCTGAGGCTGGCCTCAAACTTGTGATCCTGCTGCCTCAGCTTCTAGAGCCACTGGGATTACAGTGGTACATCACTGTGCCCAGATGACTCTTCTTTTAATGAGGATATTATCAGTGCAGAGCCTTATACTTCATGAAGCACCCTGGTGAAATAACTTGCTCAAGACAGCACAGCCAGGAAGCAGCAGACCCAGCAAGCCAGGCATTCCTTGCTCTCCTGAATGGAGCCTTCCCAGCTTGGCTCACAGGACTCGTGGAACTTAGAGGAACACAGAAAAAAATGACACTGCATACACATACTCACTCTCAGAAGCACACCTGTGCAGGGAGGGATACAGACCCAGCTGGGCACCAATAACCAAATGAGGGCTGGGGTTGTGGCTCAGTGGTAGAGCGCTTGCCTTGCACGTGTGAGGCACTGGGTTCAATCCTCAGCACCACATAGAAATAAATAAATAAATAAATAAATAAATAAATAAATAAATAAATAAATAAATAAAGGCATGTGTCCATCTACAACTAAATTTTTTTTAAATAATAAAAAGCAAATGTGCTTCTTCCTCCCTCCCTCTCTCCCCTCCCCTCCCCCATCCTTCTTTCTTTCCTCTTCCTCTCCCCCCACCTTCAAGCCATCTGCCAGCTCTGCTATGCCCAGGTGTTGGAAACCTCGAAACCTCTGTGGGTATCCCCAGAACTGAGTAGTTGCCCAAGGCAGGAGGTTCCCTAGAAAGGCCCCAGCCTCTTTCTCTCGCCCGGAATAAGCAGGTGCTGGGAGGGTGGTGTTGGATGGGGCTGTTCAGTCACTGCTTCCCATCCTCCTGACATTTGCTCACCCACCAAAGTCACAGACTCAGCCCTGTCCCTGGCACTCAACTGCTTTGGGTTGTTTTATTATTTATTTATTTGTTTGTTTGTTCTGGTACCAGGGATAGAACTCAGGGGCACTGAACTAATGAGCCACATCCCCAGCCCTTTTTTATATTTTATTTAGACACAAGGTCTTGCTGAGTTGCTTAGGACCTCCCTAAGTTGCTGAGGCTGACCTTGAACTCATGATCCTCCTGCCTCAACCTCCCAAACTGCTGGGATTACAGGCGTGCACCACTATGCCCACCTGGGGTTTATATTTATTATACCCAGTTCCTCTAGTTTGCATACTGCCTGTACCCCAGCCTAACTATGTGATCTCAGGCAAGTCACTGGACGAGGCTGGCCGGTTTCTTCAACTCTAAAATGGAGCTCTTATGCCTTTTTTACTGGGAGGGAAGGAAATCTTGAATGAAAAGCCACTGGCACAGTGTTTGCTTGCTTGTCTACTCCCACCCCCAGGGACAGGGGTTGTCTTCCCTCCCTTCCCCGGACAGCCCCAAGGGTGGGTGAAAGCCTGTTCACAGGTTGGATATCTTTCTTCCACCTTAGCCTACAGGAGCAGGAGGTATGGGGTGGGCCCTCCATTTTTGAGGAAGTTCCTTCACTTTCTGCCTGGGACCTCCCCTGCTCTTCACCCACCCTCCAGCCCCATCCAGCCTCTCCTGCCCAGACTCCTGCTGCTTCTGCAACACCTGAAGGGTGCTCTGTCCCCTCCCTTCCTATTCCCATCTTGGTTATTTACTTTTTGATACTGAGGATTGAACCTAGGAGCACTTAACCACTGAGCCACATCCCCAGCCCTACTTTGTGTTTTATGTAGAGACAGGGTCTCACTGAGTTGCTTAGCGCCTCGCCATTGCTGAAGCTGGCTTTGAACTCACGATTCTCCTGTCTCAGCCTCCCTAAGTGCTGGGATTACAGGCTTGAGCCACCGTGCCCGGCTCCCCAGCCCTTTTTTTTTTTTTTTTTAATATTTTTTTTAGTTGTAGATGGACACAGTGTCTTTATTTTATTGCTTTGTATGTGGTGCTGAGGATCAAACCCAGGGCCTCATGCATGTGAAGCAAGTGCTCTACCATTGAGCTACAATCCCAGCCCCTCCCCAACCCTTTTTATTCTTTATTTTGAGACAGCGTTTTAAAACCTATGTTACTAAGGGCCTCACTAAATTGCTGAGGCTAGCCTTGAATGTGTAATCCTCCTGCCTCAGCCTCCTGAGCGTGTGCCACCGTGCCCAGCTTCACATCTTGGTTCTGCACCCTTCTCTTCCACAAGTCCCTCCCCTGCCTGGGTGTAGCTCCTATGTGGGTCTATGACCCACAGGCCCAGTCACTCTCCTGGCTTTCTTTTCTACTTCAAATTCCCAACCCCTCAAGCTATAGGACCAGTACAATCCAGAAAGGGGTTGAATCCCAACCACTCCTTGCTCCTCAGTTTCCTCACCTATAACTTAAAGATAAAAATACCTAAAGGTACATTGTGAGGCTAAATTAAAAAATCAATGTATCTGCTGTATAATATTAACAACAAGAAATGAATGGATAAACGAATGAAAACTGTGGACTGCTCTAACATCTAAAATTTAAAAAA
>PVHX01009077.1:47236-78889 GCA_004024805.1 Geosciurus inauris | reverse complement strand
CCCCCCCCCCCCCCCCCCCCGAGAGCATGGTACATATTATTCTAAGACCTCCTAGCTTTAAGCATCTGAGTTGAGAAATCAACTCAGGGGCAGACGTTATGTATATCAATTAGTATTAAGAGGTCTGAAGGATAGAGTTGAGTATGAGTCAAGAAGAGACAGGAAGGCAGAAGTGTTTGCAGTTTCAAAGGGTGAATGGGTTAGATGCATTGTGACTTAGGATATGTTGTTAATGAGAAAGGGGAAGAAAAAATAGAACTAAGACTATAAAGGAGGGGAGAGAATGGAATTTGGCTGTCAGCAATAGCAAAAAGAGAGAGGGAGAGAAAGGAGATAGGTTAGTGGCAAAGACTATCCAAAACAAAATCAAAATATGCTACTCAAACCCTAACCCTCAAAATACATAGCATGGGAAAATAACACCTGGAAAAAAAAAAAGAGGGTAGAAATAAGTAGAGAGAAACAGACACCTATGTGTATAGGTGTCCTTGAATCAATCAATATGCATTCAAATAAAACAAAAGCCAAATGTAAAATAGCAAAAACATAAAGCAAAGCAAAACAACAAGAATGGAAAAGTGGGGGCTATCTTGTTAAGAAATTAAGGAGTCTCTTCCACTATGGTGGACAGTCAGTGAGCTTATGTGTTTGCTCTGTGTACCCAACTGATTATCTTTTTGTTTCTTCTTGAGGTGTGAACTGAGCGTGGAAGTATGGGCTGTGGTGATTAATGCTCTGCCTGAGGTGCAGGTGGCAGATTTTCTCCCATTCTCTATGCTCTCTCTTCACATTCTTTTTTTTTTTTTTTTGTACCAAGGATTGAACTCAGGGGTACTTGAAAACTGAGCCACATCCCCAGTCCTTTTTTTGTGTTTTATTTAGAGATAGGGTCTCACTGAGTTGCTTAGTGCCTCGCCATTGCTGAGGCTGACTTTGAACTTGTGATTCTCCTGTCTCAGCCTCCCAAAGTGCTAGGATTATAGGTGTGCGCCACTGCATTCAGCTTTCTCTCTTCACATTCTTGATTGTTTCCTTTGTTGTGAAGAAGCCTAGCTCCTTTCTTGTTTTTTTTTTTTTTCATTTTGAGACAGGGTCTCATTAAGTTGCTTAGGGCCTCATGAATTTACTGAGGTTGGCCTTGAACTTACGATCTTCTTGTCTCAGCCTCCTAAGCCACGGGGATTACAGGTGTGTGCTACTGCACCTGGCACAGTATACTTTTGAATGATGTCTGGATGATAGATGAAGTTAGAGGAGAAATTTTAAGAATTCTTAGAAGTCACAGAACATACTAGAACCTCTGTGACACTGTGAAGGCAATTCTAAGGTTTATAGGTATGGTTGCCTACATAGGAAAATCAGAATGATCCCAAGGAAACAGTCTAATGATGCATCTTGAGACCCTTGAAAAACAAGAACAAACTACTTCCGAAACCAGTAAAAGGAAGGAAACAAGTTCAGAGCCCAAATCGATAAAATTGAGAATTAAAAAAAAAAAAAGTACACAGGATCAATGAAGCAAAGAGTTGGTTCTTTAAAAAGTTAAAGTCTTTAAGCCCTTAGCCAAACTAGCCAAAAGTAAAAGAGAGAAACTCAAATAAATAAAATTAGAGATGGAAAAAAGAGAAATCACCACAGACACCACAGAAATCCAGAGGATCGTTAGGGACTGTTTTTAAAATTTATACACCAATAAATTGGGGGGAAAAAACCTAGAAGAAATAGACATATTTCTAAATACCTATGAATTGCCAAAGTTGAATCAAGAGGACATAGCCAAAAAAACCAAACCAAAACAAAACAAAAAGTACATAGCAAACTTAGGCCAATAATTCTCAATGAGATAGAAGCAAAATAAAAAGTCTTCTAACAAAGAAAGCGAGGACCAGATGCTAAGCTGAATTCTACCAGACCTTTAAAAAAGAACTAATACTAGTGGTCCTCAAGTTATTCTATGAAATAGAAAGGGATGATCACTTCCAAATTCATGCTTTGAGCCAGTATCACTCTCATACCAAAACCAGATAGGGACACATGACAGTTGGAATACTACAGACCAATATCCATGAATTTGGATTCAAAAATCCTTAATAAAATATTAGCAAATCATATTCAACATCTTTGTTTTTTTGGTACTGAGGATTGAATTCAGGGATACTGGACCACTGAGCCACATCCCCAACCCTATTTTTGTGTGTTTTATTTAGAGACAGAGTCTCACTGAGTTGCTTAGTGCCTTGCCATTGCTGAGCCTGGCTTTGAACTTGAGATTCTTCTGTCTCAGCCTCCCAAAGTGCTGGGATTATAAGCATGAGCCACTGCACCTGGGTCAACAACATATTAAGAAGATTATACATCATGACCAAGTGTGTTTTATCCCAGGGATGCAAGGGTGATTTAACATATGGAAATCAATAAACATAATTCATCACATAAATAGGATTAAGGACAAAAATCACTTAGTCATCAACATAGATGCAGAGAAAACTTTAAACAAAATTCAGTGCTCTTTCATGGCAAAGTAATGAAAAATAATTAGGAATCGAAGGAAATTACCTGAACATCATAAAGGCTATATAAAATAAACCCAAAGTCAACATCATAGGGAATAGGGAAAAACTGGAAGCATTTCCTTTAAAATTTGGAAAAAGATAATGATGTCCACTCTTGCCATTCCTATTTAATATAGTACTAGATATTCTACTTAGAGCAATTAGTAGGAAAGGAAGAAGTTAAATTATCATTGTTTACATTAATATGATATAATCTTCTACTTAAAATTACTGCTGGTGCTAATAAACAAATTCAGCAAAGCAGCAGGTTACAGAATCAACATACAAAAATCAATAGCTTTTCTATACACCAATAGTGAATCTCCTAAGAAAGAAGATGGTCCCATTTACAGTAGCCTCAACAAACAACAACAACAACAACAAAAATCCTCGGAATAAATCTAACCAAGGAGGTGAAAGATCTCTGCAATGAAAACTATAGAGCACTGAAGAAGGAAATTGAAGGCACAAGAAGATGGAAAGACCCACCCATTATCACAGATAGACAGAATTAATATTGTTTAAATACCATACTACCAAAAGCATTGTACAGATCCAGTGCAACTCCCGTGAAAATACCAATAACATTCTTTTCAGAACTAGAAAATAACAGTCCTAAAATTCGTTTGGAAGAACGAAAGGCCTAGAATAGCCAAAACAGTTCTAAGCCAAAAAGCAGTGCTGGAACCATCACAGTAATTGACTTCAAATTATCCTGTAGAGCTATAGTAGTAAACTGTATAGTGTTGGCATAAAAACAGATATAAACCATTGGAACAGAATGGAAAACATAGGTACAAACACACACAGATATAGTCATCTGATCCTTGATGAAGATGCCAAAAACATACACTGGAGAAAAGACAGCCTTTTTATCAAATGGTGCTGGGAAAATTGATTATCCATATGTAGAAGAGTAGGAGTAGACACTGACTCCCACTCTATATGAAAGTCAACTCAAATGGATTAAAGACCTACAATTTAGACCAGAAGCTATGCAGCTACTAGAAGAAAACAGTAGGGTCAATACTTCAACATGCAGATGCGGGCAACAGTTTTCTCAGTTGGACCTGTAAAGCTCAGGAAATAATGCCAAGAGTTAGTATATGGGATAGCATCAAATTAAAAAGCTTGGCACAGCAAAGGAAACAATTAAGAATGTAAATAGAGAACCTAGAAGAAAATCTTTGCAAGCTACTTGTCTAACAGAAGTTTTAGGGCCAGGAACGGTGACATATGCCTGTAATCCCAGTGGCTCAGGAGGCTGAGGCAGGAGGATTGCAAGTTCAAAGCCAGCATCAGCAACTTAACGAGGTTCTAAGCAACTTAGCAAGACTCTGTCTCTAAATTTAAACAAAACAAAACAGACAAGGGGTGTGGCTCAGGGATTGCCCCTGGGTTCAATCCTCAGTAACCTCTCCCCAAAAAGAGAAGTTTTATATCTAGAATATGTGAAGTACTCAAAAAACCTAACACTAATAAAAACAAATAACCCAAATAATTAATGGGCAAATGATCTAAACAGACAATTCTCAAAATAAGAAGTACAAATGGTTGAGAAATATATGAAGAAAATGTTCAGTATTGTTAGCAATTGGATAAATACAAATACAAATTACACTGAGATATTCATCTCACACCAGTTAGAATGGCAGCCCTCAAAAATACAAACAATAATAAATGCTGGAGAGGATATGGATTTCAAAATTATAAAACTTAATAGTATATCATTTAATTTATAAATAATCATACATATGATTGAGGCATTTATTTAGTATTTTAAATTTATGGGGCTTGTAATAAAAAATTTGAAGCCTTTTTCTAGAAGATGAAGAAGAAGTGTCATCTAGAATTTGATGATAAAACTAATGGGAAGAGGAGCCTTTGAAGCAATTTAGAAAAATGAGGGAAGATGTTTAAACTTCAGAGTATTCTTTTTGGAATTGATTTTGTTGAGAGTTTTTCAGTTTGAAAGAGAATTCCAATTTATAATGGAACATACTGTGCAGACAAGTTTATTGAGCAGTTCATTTTCTTGCTGTATTCAAATCTGATTTGGAAGCCGAGTGATAATCAGAAAGTGGCTTGGAAGAATAAAGTAGTAGTAATAAACTGTGATAAACTGATGAATTATAGCTCTGCTATTTAGATAGAATCCATTTTTAGTAGAATTTAAAATGATGTGATATGGCAAAAGATAAAATGAAAGGAGATGATGCATTTGTAAATAGCAAAAATGATTAAACCATGGGCAATTTTTAAAATCTTGGACATACGGAAGAGTGATATTTAAAATATATTGTCAGCATTGTAGATTTTTGGTATATGTGTGTGAGAGTTTTCCAGGTTACCAGTTTGGAGATTATTCTTTTTTTTTTTTTTATTAAATTTTTCTTTGTAGTTGTAGATGGACAGCATACTTTTTTTGTTTCATTTTTATGTGGTGCTGAGGATCGAACCCAGTTCCTTACATATGCTAGGCAAGTGCTATACCACTGAGCCACAACCCCAGCCCCAATTTGGAGATTATTCTTAAAGGAAGGGATTTATTTGTGTCTTTGACTACAGGTGAAAGAAAATATTTTTGAGGATTGAAAGAGTCTTACAGGACAATGATGCTGTACTATATGTTAGTGTAATGTGCTGCATTGTAGAACACTTGACATCACCACAGTTCTATGAGTTGAGTGATGGGACTTACACTTTAAAAGTTCAAAGAACCCTGAAAAACTTGCCCAACCTGAAACATCTTGTGAATGGCTGATCTTAGAATTTGAACCCAGGTATCTGATTTTGTTCAGCTAAACAGTTCTTCACTGAGTGCCTACAGTGGTACTGAGCATGGTGTTTAGGCCTGGAGAATTCTGAGTTGAATAAATACATGATTCCTGCCCTCAATGTGGCATAGCAAGTAAATAAGATAGTAATTTTAGGGATCCTTGGGGATCTAGAGAAAACATTTATCCCAGTCAAGAGAGTTTAGGACTGTTTTCACGAGGTTGTAATGCCTGAGATGAATCTCTAAGGGAATAAAACTTAATTGCAGAATGATGATCAGGGTAGAGTGTTGAAACTGGGGTGAATTATGTTAATAAAAAAGCATTTTGGAATAGAGTAGTATGACTTGCTTAGAGAACCCATTTGTAGGTCTTAAAGGGTAATGTTTTTTCTTTTATACTTCATTATTTCTTTGTTCAAATATCAGAAGCTGCTTAAAATATTTGTGCATTAAATTTCAGACTTTGTCAATGCATTTTCACTTTTCTTCTGTAGGATCAGTTCGACAGCTTAGACAAGCATACACAATGGGGAATTGACTTCTTGGAAAGATATGCCAAATTTGTTAAAGAGAGGATAGAAATTGAACAGAACTATGCAAAACAATTGAGGTAAGTTAATTTATTTTTCAGTTCTTAGAAATGAAATTGCATGTTTAAGTAGATTAATATTATGTAAATATGATGTTCATAGCTTAAAGTCAGTATTTATCAGAATTAGATTGAATTAGGTAATTGGTTTGTTTCAATTATTGATTTAATCAAACCATTGCCCAAGGAATATTATGAATAGCTTTCATTGCAAAACGATATTTAAAATTCTAAAATCAGGGAACAGAATGCCAGCCAGGAAAAACAAACAAACAAAAAAGAACCTGGATTTTTTTCTGTGTTTTGCATTTTTATTCCTCTGTAATAGGAATACTTTTTGCTTTTGTAATGTATGTAAAGCATTGGACATTTCTTCAGAATTTTTGAGACTTAGAAATTGAGTATGTGCTGAGCTGAATTTCTCTATTTGGGTATATTTTACTGAGGAAAGTGATTTGGAATGTCTTGGATTTTACAGTATAAAAAGTTTAATTGAAAAAGTTTAGTCTTAAAACAGATGGAGTTTATTGTAAAATTTTGCTCAAACAGTGAAATCATCAGTGTTAGATCACAATTAGTTTTGCTGGAACTTATTCAATAAAGTCTAAGGCTAGACTATAAGGTTTAGCTATAGCAGTTAGGACTCTACAAATTACAAGTGACAAAAATTCCAACCTAAACAGGCACACATGATTAAAAAATTCAATAATATTTGATTCAGGGAAAAAATTAGCTCTATCTCTTGGCTCTTGTTTCCTTTATTCTCAGGTTCTATTCAGTACCATTCTTTCTACTCCCTTAACTTCAGATATCTTACCTGCGTATCCCTACATTCTGGACAAGAATGATATCAACGCAAATTGGTAATTTATAAAACTTCAGTCTGGAATAAATTGTACTTTCAGGATAATTAGGACCTCTGAGGTTTCTTTTTTAAAATTTGTATTTTATTTCATTTTTTTATCAGGTTTCTTGATGGCCATTGTTTTGGTAGAGTAATAGGATTCATAAAATCAACTGGCAGACTTGTTTACCTCCGTTTGTTTTGAGAGTGAAAGTAACCATTGTCATTTTCATTTACTTGCAAAAAGGAGGATTTGAACACCACTTCGTTGAAGTGGTGAGAGTTCAGTTATGTTATATAATTTTGCAGTAAGAAAGTGAGTTTATTATATGTACAGATGCTGTAGATAAGTGATTTTGCTGTACATTAGTGTTTTGCATCTTTTAAGGAATGTAGCACACTTAAGAAATTTGGCATATTTCCATCCTAACCGTGGCTTTCCATATCAGTGATTCTCAAAAGGCCATGATTCTTGGACAGTGTTGAGGTACTTGAGTAAGGAAGAGTTGGGAGGAGGCTTATTAAATTTGAAACCACTCACTCACTCCCTTCCTCCAACATTGAAATTTGCTGCTTTTGATGAATACTTTGTAAGTGATTAAATTATCAGCTGCTGTTTATATAGTATGTTTTGTCCAAAGGAAAGAGGTTTGCCTTGTTTATTTCCTCCTCTTTAATGAGATAAATTCTTTTGATTAACTCCCTATATTTTTGCTACTGCAGAGATTAATTTCATATATAGTAGGAAAAGCATGCTGCTTAGTTAGGCAATTTTTTTCTTGTTATGTAATAATTATATTCAGGATGTTAAATATATTGCAAGACTTAAATTTTTCAGTTAGTTTTTGGTGCACCTGAGATTATTTTCTTCTTTATTCTTATATTTTGATGGCTGTGGTTTAACTTTTAATTTTTGATGCTGATTGACTTTTAGAATTGGTTTGAGGATGGAATAAATAGAAAATAAAGTACATAATCACATTTGGAGACAGAGAGTTGATCATATCTGTTTTGATTGATGCTAAATGATGACTTCAAATCACTTAGTATTTTTTTGGTTTACAAAGTAGAAACAACAAATTAATCAATATTATTATTATTCTTGCTGTTGTTTTTGCGGTGTCAAGAATGGAACTCAGGTCCTTGTATATGCTAGGGAAGCACTACCACTGAGTTACATACCTAGTCCCATTTTGGGATTTAGAATACCTTTTTCATTATAGAATTGGATCCTGTGGAAACTTTTTCATTTTTGTCAGTTTCCACTAGCCACACTATTCAGCCTTCCTAAGTACATGTCTGGATTAGGTGATTTGTTACCTAAATTTCACCTGTTAACTCTAGAATATAATCTCTCCACTAAAATATAAACTTTACAAGGTGAAGCGATTTTTGTTGGTTCTGTTCTCTCCTTATTTCTAGTTTCTAGAACAGTGATTGGCACAAGGCAGGCATTTTCCTGGTATTAACACTTAATATACTACTTAGTGTATCGGCACTATTCTGAGCACTTTATGCCTGTTAACACATTTCATTTTCCTAAAAACCCAGTGAGGTTCAGTACTATTTTATAGATTAGGAAACTG
Source organism: Geosciurus inauris (assembly GCA_004024805.1). Taxonomy (NCBI): domain Eukaryota; kingdom Metazoa; phylum Chordata; class Mammalia; order Rodentia; family Sciuridae; genus Geosciurus; species Geosciurus inauris. Next base: position 70,539 of record PVHX01009077.1, on the reverse strand, counting down.
AGGTGTACAGAGAGGTTAACAAAGAACTAGCTAGATTCAAATGTGGCTACTGTATCTCAGCTCTTAATATTGCATTGTATTGCCTCAACCATAGAGAAAATGTATAGATCTGTGTTGAGAATTATTTTTTTTAAATATTTTTTTAGCTGTAGATGAACACAATACTTTTTTTATTTATTTTATGTGGTGCTGAGGATCGAACCCGGTGCCTCACACATGCGAGGCAGGTACTCAACCACTGAGCCACAACCCCAGCCCGAGAATTATTTTCTAACACCAGTGCCTAGTATATCTGGATTTTTAAAGCGTTTTGCTACAGACAATAATTACCTAAAATCTACATAACATATTCTTTCCATCAAACACATCTGTTTATAATGTAACACTTATTACTGTATAAATTGAACTATATGCTTCACAAATTTAGGTCTGTGTGTTTTCCCATAAGGATATGTGAAAAAGCATTAATAATTTAGAAGTCCTTCCTTTCAAGAAAATGTTCTTCTCATTAGTGAAGTTTCTTACAAAAAACAAAACACCTTTTAAGGAGCCCACTTATTTTCATTTCCTTCTTGATGGATAGATTACACATACTTCAGTTTTTTGATTTCATTTAGAATTTTTTTTTAATTATAAGGAGTTAAGATAAATACTTTTTACTTTCATTGTTTTCAAAATCTGTTAGTAGAGTTAGAAATAGCATGTTAGTTTAGTTCCTTCTGACTTTTGCCTTTAATGTTCTCCTTAACTGTGTTAGCTATTTTTCTCTTGATGATTTATCATACAACTACTTTTTCTTGGTATGTTTGAATTGGGCTTCATATAGTTATCATAGGTATGTTTTAGCTGTTGGTTTTTTAAATTTATCTTGTTTGTTTTTGATCATTGATTTCTGATCTTATTATACTTTTGTGTGCCATGAAGCTCCAATTAATCTCATTTTATTGTTATACCTAAAAAGATGGCTCTCTTCTCCCCTGTCTTAATTGTCCATGAGGCTACTAACCTAAATTTGCAACGGTTGGGTTGAGTGTCACTTTTGTTTTACATGTGCTCGTGTCTTTGTCTAACCTTCACAAGCATTTGGTGAATTTTGTCGTCATTGTATTTCTAACACCAGAAGAGTCCATGCCTTGTCATAGGCACTCAGTGGTACATTTTTGTGGCATGATTCATGAACTTTAACATTTTACTAATAAAGAAAAACTCAAGTTCATCCATCTTGACAAAAATTGCTGAGCATATTTCTGATTTCATTAAAATGGTATTTTTAAGATTAAATGATCTAAGCAGAACCTAACATGTAAAACAGAAAGCTCATAATAAAGAAAATAACTGCACACCTATAATCCAAGCTATTTGAAGGCTGAGACAGGAATATTCATATTGCAAGTTCGAGGCCAGCCTGGGCAACTTAGTGAAATCTTGTCTCAGAATAAAATTTTTGAAAAGGGCTGGGGATGTAGCTTGGTGTTAGAGCTACTTGCTTAGCATGCATGAAACCCTGGTGTAGCGGGGGACAAAAGAACGAAGGAGAGAGCAAAGAAACTGGGCATGATGGTGTAGGCCCTGTAACCCAAGAGACTCAGGAGACTGAGGCAGGAGAATTCCAAGTCCTTCTGCTAAAGTGCTATAAGTGCTAAAGCAATTTATCAGACTCTGTCTCAAAATAAAAAAGGCTGGAGTTGTGGGATAGAGTGTGGGAGGAGAGAAAAAGAAATTCAGACCTGTTGTTTGAATATTTTGATAGTGAACTTTTCAGTAAAGAGGATTTAAAGGCCAAAATCAGGTAAAATATTTGTTTTAATGTCCCCATATGTATTAATAGGCAAATCAGACAGATTTAGCTGCTTATTAATTTTGTTTTATGCAAGAATTTTTGAATGTTGGGATATAAAGGTATTATATAGTTCTCTTATGAATCTAACATTTATAAGGAAATCAAGTCCTAAGTTATAAAGTTACTGAACAAAATTTCTCTGAAAAATATAATTTGTTACCAGGAATTGAATTCTAGAGTGTTTAACCACTATGCCACATCCTCAACCCTTTTAGTTTATTATTTTGAGACAGAGTCTCACTAAGTTGGCTTAGGGCCTCACTAAGTTGCTGTGGCTGCCTTTGAACTTGTGATCCTCCTGCCTTGGCCTCCTGAACCACTGAGATTGAAAACTATGATACTTAAATCTGGGGTGGCAATTTCCTTCCTTCCTTCCTTCCTTCCTCCCTCCCCTCCCCTCCCCTCCCCTCCCCTTGGATTGAACTCCAGGGCACTTGAACACTGAGCCACATCCCCCTTTTGTGTTTTATGTAGAGACAGGGTCTCACTGAGTGAGTTGCTTAGTGCCTCGCCATTGCTCAGGCTGGCTTTGAACTTGTGATTCTCCTGTCTCAGCCTCCCAAAGTGCTGGGATTACAGGCGTGCGCTACCACGCCTGGCTGGCAATCTCCTTTCTCAGTCTAAATTGAACAGTTATTTTTTCCTTCTTTTCTGTCTTTAATATACCTGGAAAATATTCTAAAAGATCTGCAGTTTCCTAAAAATGACACTGTTTTGCCCACTACATGCTAAATAATATTGAATGGTTGACTGCATTCTTTAAGTATAGATTGTGGACCTGATACCATACACCCATAGCTCACATTCAATGTATTTTATGTACACTGGACTCTGGACGTGCTGAAGATAAGGCAAAAGTAGGAAGTGGCATATAAAAAATGTGAATACTCAATTTGTATACCTTTTCATCTATTGAAGCTTATTTGATTTTCTTTCCTTAGGTCTTTCATGCATGAATACTTAAGTCCTTTTATTTTTTTCTAGTTGTCTGTTCAACATCTGCCACTGGGAGAAGTATAAAAATTGAGAATGAAGCATATCCCTGTAAAAAGCATACATAAGAATTTGTTACAATGTACAGTGATTTATTCACAACCTTTTTTCAGTTTGCTTTAAAAATCGTGACAAAATGTATATGATATTAAAATTTATTATTTTAAGTGAAATTCAGTGATATTAAACACATTCACGGTGTTGTGCAAGCATCAGCCTCATCTGTCTTAACTCTTCTCATCTTGCAAAACTGAAACTCTCTTCTCATTAAATAATAAATTCCCATTTCTATCTCACTTAATGCTTGACAATCACCATTTTACTTTCTGTGAATTTGACTATTCTAGATGCCTTGTAGAAGTGGAACCATACAGGATTTGTGTTTTCATGACAGCTTTATTTTACTTAACAAAGTCCTTAATTGTGTATGTTGTACCATCTGCTAACATTATGCATTTTGTAGCATTTCCTTCCTTTTTAAGGCTAAATCATATTCCATTGTTTGTATATATTACATTTTATTTATCCAAACAAATAAATGTTTACCTGTTGATGAATCTTTGAGTTGTTTTCACCTTTTGGTGATTGTTAATAATGCTTCTGTGAAGTAAGGTATATAGATATCTGTTTAAGATCCTGCTTTCAATTTTGGGGGTATATACTCAGAAGTAGAGTTGTGGGGTTATACAGTAATTCTATGTTTACTTGTTTGAGAAATTGCCATACAGATTTTGATAGCAGCTGTTCCATTTTACATTACTACCAACAGTGTACAAGGGTACTGATATTTTCACATCCTTGCCAACATTTGTTATTTTCTGTTGTTTTCATAGTGGCCATCATGATGGGTATGAAGTGATACCTCTTTATGGTTCTGATTTGCATTACCCTAACGATTAGTGATTTTGAGCATCTTTTTGTATGTATATTGGCCACAAGTATACCTTTGGAGAAATGTCTGTGCAAGTTCTTTGCCCATTTTTTAATTGGGTGGTTGTTGAGTTTTAGAAGTTCTTTATATGTTCTGGATTTTAACCTCTTGTCAGATTTGTAATTTGCAAGTCATTTATTCCATTCCTTAGGTTACCTTTCAATCTGTTAATTGTCTGCACACAAAAGTTGTACATTTTATTGTAGTCCATTATTTCTTTCTTTTTGTTGCCTCTGTTTTTTGTGTCATATTGAGTAAATCATAGTCAAATTCAATGTCATGAAGCTTTTTCCTGTTATTTTCTAAAAGTTTTGCAGTTTAGGTTTCTGATGCAGTTAGAGTAATTACATACAAGGTGAGGGTCCAGCTTTATTCTTTTTAATGTGGAATTTTTTTATGTTTAATTTTCTACTCTGAGAGAAGATTCTTGATTCTTGGCTGTAATTGGGGGCCCCAGTTTGAGCTAATTTAAGACTATAAATTTATTGGCCAAAAATATACTGCTTTATTTGTTGATATCTTTTGTTTTTAATTTCATATTGAATTAAAGAAGAGGTTTAACACAGTCAAGCTGTTGTAGGCTTAGGGTACAGTGAAGTCACAGAAAAAAAGTATCTGAAACACAGCCAGAACCCTCTTTTATTTTGATGGGTTGGTGGCTTTATTCTTTCAGTGCAGACTGACTTTCTTCACACAATTGGCAACACACTCACCAATAGTGCCACTTTTATGTTTGAAGAGATTCAGGTCTCAGAACTGTATCTGCTCTCAAGTCTTAAAAGTTCCAGTAAGGGCTGGGCACAGTGGTTCTCACTGTAATCTCACCTATTTGGGAGGCTGAGGTGGGAGGAATTCAAGGCCAGCACCAGCAATTTAGCAAGACCATCAGTAATTTAGCAAAACAATGTTTTGGGATTAAAAAAATTAAAAAAAAAAAAAGGACTGGTTATGTAGCTCAGTAGTAAAGCTCCCCTGGATTTAATCCCCAGTAAACCCTCCTCTGCCCTCCCCCACCCAAAAAAATTCCAGGACAGAAACTTTCTTTGGCCAAGCTAGATTCAGTTCTCAATTTGATATCTTTGGGTCACTTAGTGAGCCCCAAATAGTACTGTTTTTGTTAATCAGGCAACTCTTAAGTAGGTTAACCATTAGATTTAGCGAAGGTATTTAAGAAAAGGAATACTGGTCAGTCTCAGGATTCAGATGGAGGAAGAAATACAATATATATTACATTTCATAAATAAATTTGATATTGATTAGCCATTAAACAGTAATTTGAACTTAAAGAGTATCCTAAATGTTGAAAGATTGAAAATGTGTAGCGGTGATTCTCAGTCTTTTGAGTTGCTTGAGATATCTTTTTTTTTTTTTTTTTTTTAATATTTTTTGTAACTGTAGATGGACAGCGTGACTTTATTTTATTTATTTTCATGTGGTATTGAGGGTCAAACCCAGTGCTTCATACATGCTAGGCAAGTGCTCTACCCCTGAGTGATAACCCCAGCCCGAGATACCATTTGGTTTATAAGTGCTAAGTCCAAGTTGGCCTCAAACTCTCAGGCTTAAGCAATCAACCTTCCTCAACCTCACAAGTAGCTGAGATTACAGGTGTGCAGCACTGTCCAGCAAATTTTGAGATATCTTATATTCCAAAACCTAATTGCAAAGTATAGTTTTTTGTTTTGTTTTGTTTTGTTTTAGTATTGAGGATTGAACCCGGGGGTGCATTACCACTGAGCTATATTCCCATCCTTTTTAACATTTTTATTTCTAGTCAGGGTCTTGCTAAATTCTGAGGCTGGCTTTGAACTTGCAATCCTCCTGCTTCTACCTCCTGAGTCACTGGGATAGCAGGTGTGCACCACCGTGCTTTACCAAAGTATAGTTTTAATGAACAACAGTGATGGTAAGTTTTGAGAAATTATTTGAAATATTGTGTAATTTTCACTAAAACCCTCAAATGAATATAAATATGACAAAACCAGAATGGATAAAAATATTATAGGGCTGTAGCTCAGTGGTAGAGCGCTTGCCTAGCATGCTTGAGGCACTGGGTTCGAGGCTCAGCACCACATATAAATAAATGAATAAAATAAAAATCCATCAACAACTAAAAAAAATTAAAATATTACAATCAACAATTTACATATTAAGTAGGGTGATATTTTTAATATCACATATATAAGATGTAGAGAATAATATATGTAGAGATGCTCATTAAATTTAGACGTCTTCTCAGACCAGTGAAGAAACATTAAATTCCTTTGTATCTAGGGTATATGATCATAAAGCAATTAAAAAACATGGATCAAACACAAACACAAACACGCATGCACACAAACTCACAGTACCAAACTATCATTTCTGTATGTACTCTGTGTGTATAACATTTTGTATTTCAGTTAATTCCTGATTTATTACACCCTACTAAAAACACTATTTTACTAATGCTTTTAGTAAAAAAGTTAAAAAAGTAAATTTAGATAAATTGCTATCAAATTGGTAACGTGGACAATTGGACTTTAGAAGAGAGGATAAGGTTCAAAAAAAAATAACCTAGGGGAACTGACATTAAGATCAGATTTCTTGGGGCTGGGGTTGTGGCTCACATGTGTGAGGCACTGGATTCAATCCTCAGCACCACATAAAGTAAATAAAGGTATTGTGTTCATCTACAACTAAAAAAATATATATTTTAAAAAAGCAGATTTCTTGGAGGAGATGTGCTTAAAATATTTTTAGGTTAAAAACAAACTGAATGCCTTACCATTATATATTTAACACAAGCTATTTGAAATTTATTTGAGCCAGTAGCATATTAGGTTAAAAAAGCAAAGCAAAGATTATGAACTTACTAACCATTTTCTCCTTGGTATGACTTTTTGCTGAGTTTAGACTGTTTTTTCTTAGACCTAGCTGAGATTAGCTGCTTTGAGAATGGTTAGTGAGTTGGGAGGCTGAGGCAGGAAAATCACAAGTCTGAGGCCAGCCTCTGCAACTTAGGGACCCTGTGTCAATTTGTGAATTCATGCTTAAGAACCATGTTTTCATTATTAGTTTTTCTTTCTTAATAGGAAAAGTATCTGATCGCTGTAGCATATTTGTTTCAAATTTTTCTCCCGAGAAGTACTCTTTTTGGTGGGGGGGTGGGGGGGAGTGCCAGGGATTGAACTCAGGGGCACTCGACCACTGAGCAACATCCTCAGTCCTATTTTATATTTTATTTGGAGACAAGGTCTTACTGAGTTGCTTAGCACCTTGCCATTGCTGAGGCTGGCTTTGAACTCGTGACCCTGCTGCCTCAGCCTCCTGAGAAGTACTCAACAATTTGAAATGTCTTTTTCCAAGTGTATGTTTTGCTAGAATCAAAGTTTTAATTTGGTGCAAAGTAAAACCATTGTGGACCATGGTATACTTTTTCAAGTTGTAGGGTTGCCCTGAATGGAATCTATAATGACTTACATGTATAGTCACTGATAGTTTGGTGAGTGTTACATTCAGAAAGACAAAAAAAAAAAAAAAAAAATCTTTAAAACTATTGCTTGGGACTACCTTTACATGCTTAAAAGATAAAATTGCTTTTTTTTCCCCTTCTCTCTCTTTCTCTCCCCTGCCAATTTGGTAATAGGGATTGAATCTAAAGGTACTTAACCACTGAGTCACATTCCCAGCCCTTTTTAAATTTTATTTAGAGACAGGGTCTTGCCCAGTTGCTTAGGCTAAGTTGCTGAGGCTGGCTTTGAACTGTTGATCCTCTTGCTTCAGTCTCTGCTGGGATTATGGGCATGCACTGCTTCGACTGGCCCCTTCTCTTCTGTTATCTGTGCTGTTCCCCTCACCCCCCCCCCAGAAACTAGAGTTTAGTGATATTTATGCTGTGTTTAAACCATGTTATGACTCTTGTGATTAGTAGTCAGAATTCTTTTTTTTTTTTTTTTGGTACCAGAGATTGAACTCAGGGGCACTTGACCACCAAGCCACATCCCCAGCCCTAGTTTGAATATTTTATTTAGTGACAGGGTCTCACTGAGTTGCTTAGCACCTTGCTTTTGTTGAGGCTGTCTTTGAACTCATGATCCTCCTGCCTCAGCCTCACAAGCTGCTAGGATTACAGACATGTGGGATCGCGCCTGGCAGTCAGAATCCTTTCAAGTGTTAGAACTCAACATGGATTGGTTTAAGTAAAGGAAGGAATTTATTGGCTTGTGTGACTGGCTTGTTTGGGATGTAGTTACTTAGTCTTCCTCGTCACTAGGATTATGACCTGTCAATGTTGCAACTTCAGCAAAAAGAGAACATACCTTCCCAAGAATTAGAATAGAAATATTAGGATTGACTTTCATTGGCCTGAATTAATGAATTTGGGTCAGATAAATGCTCCTGGGCATTAATATATAGCCATCTCGCCCACAGCTACATGGACAAATAATGGTGGAACTGAATTTTAAGATGTTCCAGCCTATATTGTACTAATAACTTCTAAATTCCAGGGACTTTACACAATGAAAAGCTTATTTCTAACTCATACAGTCTGCTCCAAGTCCAGGTGACAATCCATTTGGTAACTCAGGAATACAAACTTTCCATTCTTTATCTTGAGACCTTCATGGTTGCTTCAGCAGAGAATGAAGGAACCGGAAGGTTCTATACCTGCCTTCAGTGCTTCAGCCTGGTGGCTCACCAGAGCTCTCAGCCCGTTAAATAGAATTGACCATGTGGTCCTGCCTAACTGCAGGGAAGCTAGGAAATGTGTGAAATAACATGTTTTGTTTTGTTTTATGAAATATGTCTGCCACAAGCTGTTAACAAAAGGAAGAAGGGAAGTGATGTAGATAAGTTAATGTCCACTGTAGCCTGGATGTTTTTTAAAACGTTTAAAATGTTGATACACAAACATGCTGTCGATGTTTGAAACTGCTCATTCTTTGAAGTGTTATTTGCTGAAGATTGACTTGTTTTCATTTAAAGGAATTTGTGAATTTGTGCTTAAGAACCATTGACTTTAAAAGTAGTTTCTAGAAACCAACCCATTTATAGGTTGGAGGCTGTAAGATAATGCTGAGTTAATTAGTTACCTGGCTAGATTCTGTGGATATTTTTTGTAACTTTTGTCTCTTTGATGAATTGAGTATCTTCTGAGAGCTTCTTATTCTTATGCTGGGGATTGAACTGAGGGCCTTGTATATACTAGGCACCTACTTACCACTGAGCTACATCTCTAACCCCCTTAAAACTTCTTTTTAAAAAAAGAAATCCTTTCTTCAATGAACATTTCTCTTAGAGTTTCTGAGTTATCTATCTCAGTGCTTGGCAATCTTTCATTTTTTACAAAGTACCATAAAATAAGTATTTTAGGCTTTCTGGGCTATGTGTCATAATTATTGAACTCTGTTGTCCTTCAGCCCTGTTACTCTGGTACAAAAGCAGCCATAGACAGTACTACACGAACGAGTGTGGTTTGTTCCAGTAATGTTTTATTTCCAAGCATAGGTAGTGGGCCATAGTGTGTTCATTTCCCCCCTTTCTGCTCATACTTATTGATCTTCTCTCAATTCTCCTTCCTTCTCTATTAGGTATGTGTTCCTAGATTATCTTTAGCCACATTTTAATTTTGTACTTCTGGAATAGCCTCATTCACATTCATTATGTTAACTATCTCAGACTTTGGAATTAGTTTTGAGGTTTTGACTTTATATTACTAACTGTGTTATCAAGGGCAAGTTAATGTGTCCTGAATCCTGTAAAGTAGGGCTAATAATACCTGCTTAGGATTGTTATAGACATAATATACAAAGGAGTCAAGTGTGGTGGCATACTTGTAATCCTACTGAGTTCGGAGGCTGAGGCAGGAAAATCACAAGTTTGAGGCCAACCTCTGCAACTTAGGTACCCTATCCCCTAAAAAAAGAGGGAGGGCCTTGGGATGTAGCTCAGTGTAGAGTGCCAATGTTCAAAGGTGAGGGGGGAGGTGGGGGCGGGGCGGGACAGGACATATAGTGCTTAATATAAAGATTGACAAATAATAGATGGTAGCTCTTGTTTTTATTGTCTTCATGGATGTTGTTTTTCACATCTGAATCTTGAACCCACAAATTTATTTAGAGTTCCAGTTTTTATTCCATTTCTGTTTTGATCATTTTTTAAAAAAATATTTTTTTAGTTGTAGATGGACACAATGTCTTTATTTTATTGCTTCGTATGTGGTGCTGAGGATCGAACCCAGGGCCTCACACATGCAAGGCAAGTGCTCTACCGCTGAGCTACAGTCCCAGCCCCTGTTTTGATCATTTTTATATAACAGTTCTATAGTGTCAGTAAGAAGCATTCAAGTGCAAGTAACAGGCTTCTCACATTAACAAGAAGTTTGGAAGTAGAGGGTTCTATAGAGCTTCATGATGACAGGACATTTTCATGAATCCCTCGGTTGTCTTCCTCTTTGTTGTGAGATATTGCAGTAGCTTTAAGCGTCTCATCCTCATGCAGTTGTATCCAAAGGAATAAAAAGGTGAAAAGAAGAAGAAACTTATCCTTGTATACTGTTTTTCCTTTTTATTACAAAAACTATCCTTTTAAAAAAGTTGATTAGGAAATAGAATCTATAGGACTTGAATACCTTAAGGTGGGAGAAACTTGAGAAAGTGTAGGATGATTATCACATTTTTGGCTTAAATGTCTATACTCTAGATGGATGGTGGTTCCATTAATGTGAGAAAAGAAGTTTTATAAAAGAAAAATTCCATTTTAGACTTACTGAATTTGATATCCCTGTGGCAGATGGACAGTCTACCCAATAGCCATTTCTCCTTTTATAGCAGTTGTATTTCACGCATCATAAAATTCACCCTTTAAGAGTGTACAATTCAGTATTTTTAAAGTATATTCATATAGTTATGCAGTTACCATCACTGTTTAATTTAGAACATTTTAGTCATCCTCAGAAGAAACCCTGCACCCATTAGTAGTCATTTCCTTCTTCTCCAGGCGTGGGCAACCACTAATCTATTTCCCTGTAGATTTGCCTGTTCTAATTAACTCTTGTATTCATCATTTCCTCTTCATCTTCCTTTTTGAGCTTCCTTTAAAAAAGGACTATAAGTCATGCACAATTACTAATTTCCCTTTTGATTAACCTAATACCTGAAATAATGTATAGTACATAGTAGCTTTGTGATGTTTGGGTGAATTATGAAATTAATTCATCCACAATAGTGATTTTGGGATGTTTTAGGTAATTCATCCACAATAGTGATTTTGGGGTGTTTTAGGTAGACGTAATTAAGAACCACTGGTTAGGAATATTTAGTTAGAATTCCTTAATATGACTTAGAAGGGCCTTTGCTTTGTCCTCCTCATCTATCTTTCTAACTTCACTGCTTGTCGTTCTTTGGCTTATATTTGATGTTCCAATAGTATTAAACCTACTGGTAGTTCTTCATAAACATCATGCCTTTATTTCCTTGCCTTTGCTCATTAGATTTTCTCTGTTTAGAATTCCCCTAGGGTTTTCTAGTTCCCCAATTCTTGTTCATCTCTTTAGGCTTAGTCAGGGAATCAGAAATTTTAGTTTTCCTTCTCTGGGGAAGCCCCTCTGCAAATCCCTCTATTGTTCTTACCATGTGATGCTATATAAATTGTGTGTGTGTGTGTGTGTGTTGCATTTCTCTAGGCCACTGGTCTCTGAACTTCTTATTGCTTGTGTGTGAAAAATGAGCATGTACCTATACAGTTAATTATATACATGGACTAGTGGAGGAATTTGTTAAATATTAACAAAGCTTTTGAAAAAAATACAAGTCCTGATAACTTTAATCCTATATCTTACTTTATAGCTAAGATGGCTATGGGTTTCTTGATGGCAGGAGCTCAATATATGTTGATTTGAACTCAGTGTCTCATAGTTTTTTTTACTTACCCCTGTTTGGGCATAGGTCTTCCTTTTCTGTCATAGCACCCTTTGTATATTCTATACCTTTATCATTCCCCTTATCATGCTATCTATTGTAATTATTGATATAAACCTGTTTTCCTTCAAAAGAGTATCTCTTAAGCATGAGTACACTTTGATTTCTGATGTGCCTCGTAGCTTGCATAGTACCAGTTTTGGAATGAATAAACTGAATTGAATAAGTGGGGATGAAGTGATACAGATCTGAAAATAAGACAGTGATAACTTTTAGTATTTATTTGAGAAATGGTAGGGCTATTTATTTGTAAAGTACTTAGGATTTAAAGCAGTGCAACTCAAATTTTTGGTGATAATGGACCAGTTTCTTTTTAGTTCCCAGTCCATTTGTGTATTTATGCTTATATAAAATACAATAAAAATTAAATACTAGGAAAATGACATAATAAGAGACATACAAAATATAGGCCCTAACTTTTTATTATTGTTGTTAATAGATTCAACAGACATAAAATTACTCTTCAAAGAATATGTGTACCCTCAATGGCTCATGTACCATACTTTGAGGAACATGGTATAAAGCACTGTGGTAAATACCTTATATCATGTAATTCTCATAACTGCATAGAGTAGGTCCTATTGACAACATTAATAGGAAACTAGGGCACAGAGAAATTGCCCAAGATCACATGTACACTATGGAAAACAGCTAGGATTCAAATGCACATAGTCCTCTCTGGCTCCAGCATCCATGTGCTAATCTGCCTCTGATTTCATAAAGATGAAATATGGTAGCATTGTAGTTTAAGAATGTTGAGAACAGATAGAGTTATGGAGTGAGAGTCAACATCTGCCTACATTTTATCTTAGTGTTTAAATCCCGATTTGCAAAACAAGAGTATTTCTTTTCTATTAATTGGTAACATAATCAAATTGTTATTATTAGACTCATATAAAACAGAAATAAGCTTTCTTTCTAAAGTTATTAGTATTATAAGAACAAAATGTAAGCAAGATCACATTATTATGTTTGATAGTAGATGATCATATTACTGGTTTAATTGGTTTATATCATGAAATTCTTTTTTTTTTTTTTTTTTTTTTGGTACTGGGGATTGAACTCAGGGGTACTCGACCACTGAGCCACACCCCCAGCCCTATTTTGTGTTTTATGTAGAGACAGGGTCTCACTGAGTTGCTTAGGGCCTCGCCGTTGCTGAGGCTGGCTTTGAATTCTGATTCTCCTGTCTCAGCTTCCCTAAGTGCTGGGATTATAGGCTTGAGCCACCGCGCCCGGCTTATCATGAAATTCTTAATGAAATTGGGAAACTTCTAAAGTATTTTAATTTTAACAACTGTATTGTTTATAAATTTTTTAAAATCTTCCTCCTATAGAAATCTGGTTAAGAAGTACTGTCCCAAACGGTCATCCAAAGATGAAGAGCCAAGGTAAATTATATAGCAGTTAATTAATGCACATTAAAATAAAAAGACTTGTTTTTATTATTTACTAAAATATGCTGTTAGTTTTTTTATGAAGTTATTTTAAAAGTTTGTTTTAATAAGAAAAACAGTGTTCATGAGAGAGGAAACTACTATTTATCTTATAAGGATAAACACTTTAGTAGGCTTGATCAACAGTTTTCTAGAATAGTTAAAGAGAGCATTTCCAGGTAAACTGTAAACTAGGGCTTCACTTGAATAATGTAGTCTTCAGAAGAGAGAGATTTTTTTCCCCATACCTTATTTTGTAGTTGTCAGCTTTTATATTCTTCCGTTTACTCTTACAGGTAGTAATACAATTTGGCTTGTTGGTTTAAAGGTATAAGGAAAGGGATGAGATTTTCAGTGTAAATTTTGAAGCCTGAAAAGGCTAGGGGTTGCTTTTGAGCTTTTTGGCAGCCTTAAACAGGAATATCTGGATGATACAAAATGTGGAAACAAAAAGATTTAGAATTTAACAAACAACTTTTGTATCAAGTTGTCACTTATTAGGATTCTTAGGTTTGCTATTAATAGAGTCCTATCTGAGTAGTCCTCTTTCAGGGATAAGAGAGTATTCCTTCCTGTATTCAAAGTAGATGTATACATTTTAATAGTGGTTCTCTTTGTTTCTCTCCTTCCCTCCACACACATTCTTACCCTTATTTTTGACCCTTCTATCCCTCTTTGATGCCAGCCATAATGGCTCTTCACTTCCATTCAGGATGTGGGCAGGCATACAGGCAGCTGTATCCAGAGCTGCTAGCAAAGTTGTTCAGTAGATCAGCCATCGAGATGCATTTGAGTGGTATGATTGGCAGGTTCTGTCCTCGAGAGCAAGTGCATCATCTCTGCAACAGGTTCACCTGCCAAGCCTAGGAATCCAACCAAGTTCATTCCCAAGCTCAGGCCAGTCAGTTGGCAACCTAAGAGATTCCACTATGCCAAAAGAGCCTGCAGGTAGTATTTTTATTATTTTTTGATCCCAAATATCCCTTTATTTATAAATTAAAGGCTACTTGAAGATATACAAACATTGTACAACTTGAGCTTAATGCAGAATTTGTTCCATATGGAGTTAATTTTAGAACTAGTAGCTTCCATTTAGGTTGAGTATGTTAAAATTTGTCAAGTGTTAGGCTCAATCTATACCTTACAAAAACATTTGTAGTGCAAATAAAAATATATTCACCACTTTTGATATGTTTTTGCCAGGTTTACCTCGTGCATAGCCTTTTTTAACATCCTCAATGAGTTAAATGACTATGCAGGACAGCGAGAGGTAGTAGCAGAAGAAATGGCGCACAGAGTTTATGGTGAACTAATGAGATATGCTCATGATCTGAAAACTGAAAGAAAGATGGTAATTATTTTTATCCAATTACAATAGTTTTATGAAATATTTTCATAGAAATACTGTTTTCTGAAAATCCTGTTTTGAGCGTAAACTGATTTTCTATTAAATTTCTTGGAGCTAAAAATTATTGCAAGTTATTCTTGCTAACTTATGATCCTTTTGGAGTTAAGACTAAGATTTGGCAAATGATAGCCCATAGAACAAATTTAGCCTACCATCTAATTTTGTTTTCTGGTTTCCACAAGCTAAGAATGGTTTTTATATTTTCCGATGGCTTATAAAGAATTGCACCAAATTTAAATTTCATCATTCATAAAGTTTCATTGGAATAGACTAACATTCATAGTCAATTCAAATTGTCTGTGGCCACTTTAATATTACATTGGCAGAGTTAAGTATTTGTAGAGGAGACCATGTGGCTTGCAAACGTAAAATATTGTCTGACCTTTTTTAGAAAGCCTTTGTCAATTCCTATTGAAGACAATCATTATTTTCCTAGATAATTACATATATTTTAAAGGTTGTATTTAAGTATTGAAATAATATCCTATAAAGTACATTTTAAGAGTTTTTCTTTACTCTCTTCATAAGTCTTAATAAAGTTATATAATTAGTACCTTGGGGAGGGATAAAGTGAAAAGCTTTTGGGGATAATAGAATTTATTTAGTGTTTAAATATAATTATTTTTGTTTGTTTTGTTTGGTTTTTGGTGGTGTTTATAATCTTTAGCATCTCCAAGAAGGACGAAAAGCTCAGCAATACCTTGATATGTGCTGGAAACAGATGGATAATGTGAGTTTCAGTATTTTAATTGTTAAAATTTTGTAGACTAGAATACCCTTGAAGTCTGTTATGCTTTACATCTATTTGAGTTTAATATTTCTCAATGCATTTCTCATAATTTGACATTTATTTTGTTGAATAATAGTCAATAAAGTATAAATGGAGGATGTGAGATCGTTTTGTCTTTTTTTCTCCCTGTGTGATTCTATAACTTGTATAAACTCTAATTTTCATATCCTTGTAAATGTTTAGGGAGATTCGTTTGGACTTTGTGTATTTACTATAAAATATTAATAAAGAAAAGAAGAAGTAGAGAAATAGTGATATATCTTGGAAGATCAGTTGACTGAGACTGAGGGAACCAAGACTGGTTCCACCTTTTTTAGCACTTGATTCTCTTGACTTATTTTTAACATATGAAAAATGAAGAGAGTGAACTAGGTTATGTGAGTGTTTCTTCCAGTGTGCAGTGATTCTGTAATTCTGTAAATGTTCTTAATATTGGGCTGCTGGTAAGTAACCATCACATTGGGGGGGGGGATATTTTAAGGGAAAAATTATGAAAGCATAATTATTTAAAGATTTTTCCCAAAGTACTCACTAATGTGGTTTTTCTTAAGGTTTCTGATATAAAGTAATGTGAAAAACAAGATGTCTACATGAAACACTATAGCTGTCTTAAAGTATAGTATTAAATGATGTTTTATAGCATATTTTATTTGACCTTTCAAGTTATCAAGGAGTTTACTCTTTACCAGCATATTTTCATGATGGATGTTATATATTCCTTGAGAATTATGCTATAGGAAGTTCATCATGTTAAGTTAATCTGTTTAGTCTGTAGTTGTTAGCAAAAGTACTTTAAGATCAAGATATTAAAAGTTCATGTATATATTTGTGGTATATTGTTTTGTTTTGTTTTTTTCCTTTTATGGTTTTTTGTTTTTGTAGTGCTGTAGATTGAATCTAGGGCCTCATGCTTATTAGTGAGCACTTTACCACTGAGCTATAGCCACCACCCCTTTCTTTTGCTTTTAAAAATGCATATTCAAAGCATAGATTAATTTCTTCCATGTAACTGTCACTGATAAAAAAAATTCTATCAACAGTGCTGATTGAGAATTCTTAGGTATATTAAGAACTTTCATTTTTGTTTTGATTTTCTTCCTGATTTCCTTGAACAAGACTTTTAGGGAGTGTTTTCATTGATTAAATTTTAAACTGCTTTCACTAGCATCCTTAGTGTAGCTGCTGCCTAATGAATATATGTGTATGTATAATAGACTCCTACATTCAATGGATATTGTATCCTTTAAAGAGTGGTGTTAGCATAAACCATTGTTAATAGTATTTGCTGACTTGCCTTTACAAAAAAGTTACAGAGGTCATAAACATGAAAGAAGCATTAAAAAGTATAGGAGAGATTTCTTCAAGGCATTAGCAATACTATAAAAGTGATTTCAACCCTCCTTATGTTTATTAAACATATCCATTACATGTACTGGGCTTTGGATTTGCAAAAGTGGATATGGCATCGTTCTTATTTTTGTGGAACTTTTAGTCCAATAAAGGAGACTGAGAATATAATTTGTTTAATACATCGCAACAAGTCTAGTATGTTCTGTTGGCTAGTCCTGGATCTTCCTGTTTAGTCAAGAAAATGAAATTGTAGAATTTCTAACTTATTTGAAATAATTCAGAGAGATAAATAACTGGGGGAAATAGGTTGATTTAGTGACAGTATTGAAAATTGAGGGAAAAAATTAAAAGGCAGTTATTAACCCTGGCATAAACAAAATAGCACTGGAATTTAAGAGAGGGCATCTTGAAGAAATAAGGTTAGAGATTAAGAAAATAAAGTGTCAGAGGTTCCAAGTCCATCACTTAGGTGGCTTCTAATAAGAGAATACACGTTATAAGAACTCAGAAATGGAGCAGTTCTAGAGTTGGTCAGTAGTTCATATTGTCACCAAGGCTGCATGTCCTCCCTTTCTGTCCACTTTGCCGCCACCTTCTCCTCCTCCCCCTCTTTGCCCTCCTCCCTCCTCCTCCTTTTTTTTTTTTTTGGTACTGGGGATTGAACTCAGGGGTTGGACCACTGAGCCACATCACCAGCCCTATTTTGTGTTTTGTGTAGAAACAGGGTCTCACTGAGATGCTTAGCGCCTCGCCATTGCTGAGGCTGGCTTTGAACTTGCAATTCTCCTCTCTTAGTCTCCCAAAGTGCTGGGGTTACAGGCGTGCACCACTGCATCTGGCTACTTTGTCATCTTAACCACCTTGGCTTTTCAGCCTTGTTCCTTTATTGTCAACATTTGGTTTAAGTAACCAAACACCATATTCGCTTTGAATGTGCATCCAGAGGCATGATAAAGGGAGCATTTGTTTTTCAACTGCCTCTTTTTGTCAGGGAAGTAAAACTTCTAGAAAACCCCAGGCACACTTACTCTTGGGTGCCTCTGACAAGATTAATTTACATGCCTGTGCCCTAACAGTGGGGAGATTGGGATAAAAGGACCACTATCTTTGACCTCTATATTGGGTGGGATATAGATTCTGTCCGTGTAGGGGACTAGAAGTGGCTATTTTCACTCTGTCACAAAATGTAATGAACAATCTTCTGGAGCAATGTCCTATATTATGATATACTACCTTTCAGGGAAGGTATTTTTGATACTATTGTTGTACTAGTGAATGTTTTGCTGTTGTAGAAGAAATTATTATGTATGTTTTCCCACAGATAAGACACTTAATGTAAAAAAACCTTTTGTATATCAGTAGCCTCAGTTTGTACCAAAATTAGTAGCCCATAGTTACTTGATTTGAAAAAACAGTTCTGAACTGAATTTCAGAGAATTAAATATGGAAATTTAATCAGTTTTCATAGGAAAGTGACATTCTGTTTATTGTGTACAACCAGATGTTTTTATGTGCTTTGGATAAATTGTACGTATATCATTTGGAGGTCTCACACTAATCAAAACACTAAGTAAGGCCTACATTTAAAGAATTTTGTAAAAATTTTTGGAACACATTAATTTGATGTAAATTATGGGCTATGTCTGTTTCAAACTATATGTCAAACTGAACTGACTCAGAAACCTTTTAGCTACAAATACCTAGATATAATAGTTATTTTTAAAAATCGTGTTTTAAGCTCTTAGGTATTTGAAAGAAAGGGGAATCTCTGCCAAGTGTGGTGGCACACCCCTGTAATCCCACTGACACGGAAGGCTGAGACATAAGGGTCACAAATTCGAGGTTAGCCTCAGCAACTTTGTGAGATTCTGTCTCAAAATAAAAAATAAAAATGGTTGGATTTATAGCTCAGTGGTAAGCACTCCTGGGTTCAACACTAGTACTGAAAAATTAAGGCAGGGAGGAGATCTCTAATTACTAGGAACATGGGTAACAAAACCAGAACAATAGGTATATTGTAAAAGCCAGATGACCAAAAGGAGGCGGATTAAAACTGCTGGGCAAGGCTTTATTGGAAATACATGGTCTCAGGCTGAACTCTCCCGTCCATCAGAGTGTGTCCGGGAGAGTGGCACAGGTGTTCTGGAGTACAGAGAATTTTAAAAGGCCGGGTAAGGAAGGGGAGGTGATCTAGAGTCCGCTGTCCTCTGAGATTGGTCAGGGGATCCTGCTGAGGTCAGAGTCCTTCCGGGATGAGCCGGGAAACATGGCGGCGCCCATACTGGATGTTCCGTTTCCCTCTGTGCATGCGGCAGCCATGTTGGTGCATTCTGTGCTTGTGTGCTGCTTACTGTTTCAGCCTGCTTCGGCAGAGGCAGCTATGTCTGCGTTCTGCATTTGCCCTGCTAACCTATCATATGAGTTGAAATAGTGGCATTTGGAAAAATGGGGACAAGGATGTTGGGGTATAGTGGTTGATTGGACCTGGTATTTGCTAAGGGATTGGGTTTTAATACTTATACAGGGCAAAATTAGGTTTTGGTTCTGTATATTATAGAGAGTTGAAACAGACACTTATATTAAATTTGAACCTCTGAAGGACTAGTGAAAGGATTAGTGAAAGATGGTCTAAAAAGACATTTGTCCACTACTAAGGAAGACATCAGAAAAATTCATCTCTTAAGGTCAAAGGAGTGGAGGTATCTTGTAAGAAATTTAAACCATTTGACCTTGTAGTTGTAAGGTTTGGGATTCAAATTTGCACTATTCATATGGGTTTTGTAAACACCCAAACAAAACATTGACATTGTAAGTAGCTCTACAAAGTAGGTCAATATAAAATGTTGAGATTCCTTGCCTTCTTTGAGTATCTCAGAATACAGTTTAGCAAGGCATTTATTTTCCAGGCAAAAAATTGGAAGAGGCCTTCTCTGGGGAATCAACCAGCTAGAGGAGAAAAACTAAAACAAAAACTTACTGATATTGATACCATGTTTTTTCTAAGGAAACTATCTGGCTGTTTTACAGTAGAGGGAAAGACCACCTGTGTAGAACTTTCAATTGGCTTTTTAAAAAGAAGCATATAACCAAAATTCTCCAGACATTTAAAGGAAATAGCTAATGTGTACATCAGAGACCCAAACTAATGTGTAGGAAAAAGACAACTTAGAAGAAACAGTGACTGTGAAAGGAAGTGAAAATTAAAATACTTAAAACAGATAAGGAAGCCAGCCACAGTTATACATGGCCTGTAGTTCCAGTGACTCAGGATGTTGAGGCAAGAGGATCCCAAGTTCCAGGCCAGTCTGGGCAACTTAGTGAGATCCTGTCTCAAACAATAAAAAGGGCTGGGATGTATGTAGCTCAGTGGCAGAGCACCCTTGAATTCAATCTCCACTACCCTCCCACCATTGCATCCATGAAATAAAGACAAAGGTACTATTTAAAAAGGAACTCATTAAAAAACAAAAACCGAGGGGCTGGGATTGTAGTGCAGTGGTAGCGTGCTTGCGCGTGAGGCACTGGGTTCGATCCTCAGCACCACATAAAAACAAAATAAAAATATTCTGTCCACCTACAACTAAAAAATAAATAAAATTTTTAAAAAAGACAACAAAAAAGGCAAAACAAAAAACAGTTTCATGATAGCAGAGATGAAAAACCCCCTAGAAAGAACTATAGGGAAGACTGAAGAAATATCTCAGAAAGTAAAGCAGAATGGTAGAGGTTTAAAATGTAGAAGAAAATGTAATACATTTAGAGGATTCATCTAGTAGGTTTATTTTTATATCCTAGAAAAAACCCCACAGAAAATGGGCAAAAATAAGTCAAGAAAATGTTCTCCAAATTGATAGACATGATTTTTAAGATGGAAAGGATTTCCCAGCTGCCCAACACAATGGGCCAATGTCAAAACCTATCTTCACAAAATTTCAGAACATATAGGACAAGGAAATCCCACCAGCCATCAGAGAAAACCAAAACAAAATAAAGTTGTTATACAGTGGATCAGGAACCAGAATGGGATTGGAGGATAGTCACGTAGGAAGCCAGAAAATACTGGAGTAGTACTTTTAAATTTCTGAAAGAAAACGATTTCCAACTAAGAGTTCAGCCTTATTTTATCAGTTAATATTGATGATAAAGCATTTTTAGTCATGGAGACTCAAAAAATTCTCTCTCATAAACCTTTCCAGGAAGGTGTTGCTGAATGTATTCTAGCAAATGAGTAAATGAACCTAGAAAGGGGAAAGCATGCTCTAGGGTATAGGTGATCCAGATAAGAGAGGTGCTAAGATAAGGAAAGGGAAATCCCAAGGAAGCAGCTATGCATTAGGCTGGCAACCAGTTCAAGCAGTTTAAAAGCCTTTGGGAGAGATTTAGTGAGGAGAATAAAATGAATAGAAATCCTAATGTGTTAGAATTAACTGTGGAAAATTTTAATCAACTGGGGGAAGCAGGTTAAATTAAAACTAAGTGCTTTGAAAACTAAGCAAATTGTGTATATATGTGTATTACATAGCTCAGTTGTGAATAGCTTTTACAAAGTTTTAGTAGTTTGAATTGTATATAAAACTTTTAAAAGATCTGGATCTGGGATGATGGTATTCCTGGGACACCTGACATAACACAAAGCCATTTTAGAGGGACACTTCTACTTTTATGTTAGTGTCCCACCACAAAAGCATAAAAGCAAACACCAAAACAAACCAATAAAACAAAAACCACCAAACCAAAAGGAATTTGTTGAAGATGAGCTTAAAATAAACACATACAAAATACATGTTTTTTCTATTTGACAGGAGATGAGATATATAATAAATAACAACTGAATCATGCTTACGTTTTTTTTCTTCACAGTCTGTAACTAATGTCTGATAATTAAGGCTCACATGTTGGTTATAATAAAAGACAATTTTACTTTTAGTGTGCAGTTCTTTTCTGCAATACATATTTTAAAGTTATTTCTTAAATGAGATAAATCTAATTTTATTAATGTTAATCTTTGATTTTAATTTTTTTAACAGAGTAAAAAGAAATTTGAAAGAGAATGTAGAGAGGCAGAAAAAGCGCAACAGAGCTATGAAAGATTGGATAATGATACTAATGCAACCAAGGCAGATGTTGAAAAGGTAAGAAATAATCCACATCAGCTTTAACATCAAAATATTACTTGTATACAGCAAGAAATTACACTGTGTCGATGTTAGAAATTTCTCTAGAAAGAGGCTGGATATTAAATCTAAAATATGCAAATATTAGCCTACTTCATACATATTGGTCTGAGAAGTGTGTTAATTTATTAAAATATCTTTGCTGCATTCAAACTGCAGAGGAAAGATGTTGCTATTGGAATTCAGTTTTTGTCCTATTCCTAAATAGGATAGAAGGTTTAAGGTACATTGATCGAGTATATAAATAGGGATTGACTAGTGTTCTTTGCCAACTTTTTTTTTTTTTTGAAGAAAAAACATGATAAAACTGTCAGAAATGCATGATAGTAGCTGTTTATGATTCACTTTGGAAAACTGAATATCTTATTACTGATTCTGCGCCAGATGTTTTATAGCATAACTTATTGGTAGAATTAGCCCTGTAATTGCTGCTGCTTACTTAGCCTTTCCTTCCTCATTCTTATATGCTTTTTATCTTCATACATTTGACACAGTGATAATACTGAAATATTAGGATTTTTGACATACAGATGAACATTATTACTTCATATTGTTGTATGTACTAAAGGACCACCATTAATATATTTTCTCCTTTGAAGTTTGCGATTTCCTAAAGAATCAGAATGGGAAAAGAGGAATAATTTATTTTCTTCTTTTCGTTTTCTTTGCCAACTAAAAAAACAAAAAGGAAACCTTTAAATTTATATAAATTCCATGTTACAATTGTCTTATTAGTATAACTCATGATGTTTCTATATTTTCCTCCTGATTTTTAAATAAGGTTTCCTCATATAAAATAGTGTTGATGGGCTGGGGTTATGGATCAGTGGTAGAGCGCTTGTCTCACCTGCATGAGACACTGGGTTTGATCCTCAGCACCACATAAAAATAAATAAATAAAATAAAGATATTGTGTCCATCTACAACTAAAAAAAATATTTAAAAAAAAGAAATAGTGTTGAGGTAGCTTTTATTATGATTACTTTCCTTTGGATGCCTTTCAGTTTATCAATATCTCACATAAAGTAGTTTTCTGAAATTGGATGGTCTGATTAATCCTGTGTTTGACAACCTCTCTTGTCTGAGCATTAAATTTATGTTAATATAGCCTAAATGTTTTTGGGCTTGGGCAATCGTGTTGTTTGGATTGACTCCCATTGATTTTATGGTTATCTGAAATCCGTCTGTCTTTTTATATGTGCAGATAAGAATGTGTTTTTCTTTTTTTTTTTTTTTTTTTTTTTGGTACTGGGGATTGATCTCAGGGGCACTCGACCACTGGGCCACATCCCCAGCCCTATTTTGTGTTTTATGTAGAGACAGGGTCTCACTGAGTTGCTTAGCACCTCGCCTTTGCTGAGGTTGGCTTTGAACTCGCGATTCTCCTGTCTCAGCCTCCCAAAGTGCTAGGATTACAAGC
>PVHX01009077.1:0-47136 GCA_004024805.1 Geosciurus inauris | reverse complement strand
AGAATGTGTTTTTCTTAGACACAGCTTATACTGTTAGTACTTTAAATTCATATGTACTTCTTATCGATCATTAGATTTGATCCTGCTGTTAAGTTTTCCATATTCTGATTTTGGTTATCTATATTAATTTCCTTTCCAGCATTATGTAACACACAAAATTGATCAGTATGTTATCATTACTTGAAGAAAATATGGGCCACAAAAATTGAAAAAGCACTATTTTTATGCATGGGAAACTTCTTGCAGTTTGACATTAACTCCTTAAGAACTCCTTTGACCCATTATCAAATATTGCTATGTACTGGGCAAGTTTAAAGTTCCTTGTTGTATGCACTTTCATTTAGCTTCTTCATTTTGTCTACAGAGATAACTTCAGAGATTAGTCAAACATACTGAAATCTACATACAATATGTCTACTAGTTAGTTTGGCCTCTAATTCAGAATTTCAGTGTTTGCAGTTTCCTTTTTTTTTTTTTTAAATTTTTTTTTTAGTTGTAGATGGACACAATGTCTTTATTTTATTGCTTTGTATGTGGTGCTGAGGATCGAACCCAGGGCCTCACGCATGCGAGGCAAGCGCTCTACCGCTGAGCTACAATCCCAGCCCCTGCAGTTTCCTTTTTTATGCTCATTTATTTGCATTATTTGAATTATTAACGAATTAGGGAAGTCTTCATTTGTTTTAGCTTCTAGCCTTGTCCTTCTGGAGTCTCAGCCCCAGGTCTTGGGAATCATAGCCAGTGACTTAGAAGTGGAGGAATTTTTCTGACAAAACTATAAGATTGTTTGGGTAGGGAATTTGGAATCCTATGTCTTACCATGGTTTGTGGTAAAAAGAGAAAGGGGAAGGGGCAAATGAATGTGTACTTAGGGTTCCAGGTTGGAATTTTAAATTTTTTTTATAGAAGCACTTTGAGCTATAATGTTTAGTCTCCATGATACTTGCTGGAATCTTCAAGTATACTTTTAATTAAGTGAATCATAAAGGGCTTATCTGAGATCTCAAGTTATTTCCATAGGTCAATTTGTTTCTGAGTTAAGAAGATGTAACTTACACACAACTTTTAGAAGGTCAGAGACTACTAGTCTCTGTAGAAGCTTGATTGAGAATAGTGAGGTATATTTACAGTGTGCTTTACAGTTTACAGAGCCCTGCCATGTAAAATGATTTACTCCTTGGAACACTGAAAATATTAAGCTTAATTTTTACTTTGCTTTTTTCCTGTTATTTTAGAACAGTTGAGAAATTTGTTTAGATAACCCTCCAGTATGTCTAGAATTAAAAATTCCCATTTATATTCTAATATTTTCATTAGATAATACTAATTTAACTTTCTACAGGAAATCAAGAACAGAATCATATCCTAAATAAGCATTATTTAAAGAACCTTTGGTTTGTAGAGATGGAAATCATTGTTCAGTAGGACATTATTCAAAAATCTCTTTGTATTTTGTGTGTGTGTATTTGTACTGTACATTTAATGTAGAGCCTCATACATTCTAGTCAAGTGCTTTACCTCTGAACTGTATCCTGAGATTTTTTTTTCTTTTTTTTAAATTTTGAGATAGGGCCCTGCTAAGTTGCCCAGATGGTTTAAACTTGCAATTCTCCTGCCTCAGTGTTCTGAGTAGCTGGGAATACAGGTGTGAGGCATTGTGCCTGGCTCAAAAAAAAAAAATTTAAAAAAATCACATTTTAATTATTTGGCTGTGCTTTTAGTTTCATATTCTAATTGGATATAAGTGGATTATAAAGAAATATTTTTTAGTAGTCTAAAATACTTTGAAGTTAACCCGTTTTCTCCCTCCTCTAATTAAAAATATACTGATTCAAGCTATAATGTTGTCATTTTATTTATTTTCTATGGGGATTTTGTAAGAAGAGACTTCATTTGAATGGATTATTACAAGAGAGGAGGACTATTACAATAGGAAGAGAGAGGATTTTGCAATTAGGAGACCACTCTGACTATAAGATCTGCAAAGCATTTCCTTTAAATATCAACAGTTTGAAAGAGATCACATTGTTAATCTCTTGATATCAAGTGTTGACTTCCCCACAGATAAATGATCTAATTTTAGTATGATTTTCAGAGGAATGAATTGCTATGATTTTGTTGTTGGTGGTAATGATTGGGACCAATTTACCTCTAGGCCAAACAACAGTTGAACCTGCGTACACATATGGCTGATGAGAATAAAAATGAATATGCAGCACAGTTACAAAACTTTAATGGAGAACAACACAAGCATTTCTACGTAGTGATTCCTCAGATTTACAAGGTAAATTTTAGCTATATGAAATTATCCATTTCAGTTGGAAGAGTTAGACTTTAAAACTTAAGGGTATTTTTTGGTTTGGTTTTTTTTTGGACATATTTCAGGGTGCTGGAGATCAGATCCATGGTTTCATGGAGGCTAGGTAAGCTTAACTTCTAAAGCATAAATTTTCATATACATTTCTTGTTAGTGTTATAAATAGTCCATAAAACAGTGATTGTTTTTGAGACAAATTTTAATACTATATTACATATTTTGACCTCACAGGAAGAATTCATTGAAGTATATTTTAATATGCCCACAGAGAATTAGGATGTTGTAGCTTTTTGGTACCACTCTAGAAACATTGGCATTAGTATAGTGGTAGAAATAAATCTTCTAAAGTGTATTCAAGTCTTCTAAAATGCTAGCCTGGTTTTTGCCTGTTTGTCTCTCAGGCTCTGTTAGATCATAATTGTAATTCAGGCCTTGAGCTTGCTTAATAATCCTGTCCACCATCACTTAATGTAACTGTTGCCAAACAGGTGAAGACCCTAGACTTTTCATGAGGATTAAATTATATTGCTGCCTTTTCTAGATAGAAGAGAAATTAGAGAAAAGGGATTTAGTAAAACAGTGTCAAATGAGTGATCCCTAGGACAGCAAAGCTTATATGTGAAGAGCCCCTCTAGAAGTCAAAGTGGAATTACACATGAAGCATAGTTAGGGTTGGGTTTAAGATTCTGGTCATTTATTCCAAAGCACCAACCCTACTGGTCATCACTCTGTGATGCTTTTCTCCTCTTTATATTCAAGAAAGAATTTATATATCCAAGAAAGAATTTAACTTGGATAATCTACCTTTTGTGTTTTGAGGTCTGACATCTGTTTGTTTAGATCTTGCTATGGTGCAGCCTTGCAATTTTGTGATGCCATGAGCAGTTCTTTTGTGAAAATGCAGATCTTAAACTCCCAGGCTTTGGGAGGTAATTAAAAAGAAATAGTGGTATGAAGGCTGTGGGAGTTTGAGGACTTGAACAGTGCAGCTGCTTATTAGGAAAGAGAAAGGTCAGTGTTGGCAAATAGAAAATATTTCTTAAAAGCCTTTAAATTATTGGACTTCATGTGTTCCAACATATTTCCTGTGGCATTTGATCATGTGACTTCTTTTCCCTCATGTATCCCCGACTTTTTGATAGTCTGAGCTATAGACTGGTATGGTTTGGGTACCTGTTGGTATGCAATCAACTGTGGATACCTAGTCTGGCCAGATATTACCAAAGTATTCTGAACTAATTTAAGGAGTTCGAAGTCTCAGACTTGTGTATGTTATAGGTTAGTTGCTTAAAAAAAAAAAAAATTAGTGCCAGAATTTTGTCTTCAAGGAATTTTACATGGAAGCAGGGAGAAAAAAATAAAAAAAAGCTAATCTGATTGAAGAGTTAAAGGAAAGAGGTATGGGACAGGAAACAGGTAGCCAGAAAAGGGTTCCTTTAGAAGACTTGAAAACCACTGTAACCTGGTTTTTGGATGTACTGAAAGCCTTGATTTGTTTGTTTATTACTTCCGTCCCCCCCACCCCCCCACTGTCAGATACTAGGTATTGCTATATGGCATTTGTTAAAAGGTATTAGGGTAGAAATTTTTAATTATATTTTTGGGGGGGTCACTAATTCTTAAGAATGAGAGCATTCAGCTTTCCTTAAAAATTTCTTTTTATTAGCAACTACAAGAAATGGATGAACGAAGGACTGTTAAACTCAGTGAGTGTTACAGAGGATTCGCAGATTCAGAACGCAAAGTTATTCCTATCATTTCAAAATGTTTGGAAGGAATGATTCTTGCAGCAAAATCAGTTGATGAAAGAAGAGTAAGTGCTATATAATTGTATTTGAATAAATGCATTTGGTTTAGGTATGTAGTTTAATGAAATGGGTTGGGAAAGGAGTAATTCGATGGATATTTTGTCCTAAATTATATTCTGTAGCAGAAAGTTATGCAATTTGTTAGGCTTCTTTGTACTCTAAGAATCATTCTAACTGCTAAAATTCTAACTTAAAAAAAAATTTTTCCCCCAGCCGGGCGCAGTGGCACATGCCTGTAATCCCAGCATTTTGGGAGGCTGAGACAGGAGAATTGTGAGTTCAAAGTCAGCCTCAGCAATGGCGAGGCGCTAAGTAACTCAGTGAGACCCTGTCTCTACATAAAACACAAAATAGGGCTGGGGATGTAGCTCAGTGGTCGAGTACCCCTGAGTTCAATCCCTGGTACCAACCTCCTCCCCCCACAAATTCTTCCTTTCCCCGCTAATTTTTTAGTACTGATTCAACTGTAAACTGTGTTACAGTTGTATTATACTGTTAGTCTACTGAAAGTTTAGAAAAGGATGTGGTCAGATATAGAGTTGTCAGAGTTGTTTGTACTTAAGTTGAATCCAGAAACATAGGTAAGCTGGATGTGGTGGCATATGCCTGTAATTCCAGCTACTCAGGAGGCTGAGGCAGTAGGATTGTTCAAGGCCAACCTCAACAACTTAGTGAGACCCTATCTCAGAAATAAGAAGGTCTTGGGGTATAACTCAGTGGTAGAGCACTTGCCTAGCACGTGTAAGGCCCTGGTACTTTGTAGTACAATTTCTAGTACTACAGAAAGCAAAAAGAAACATGAATAGTGTGTGGAAAAATAATCCATGAGAAAGAAGAAAGAGGACATTATGAGTAGAGGAAATGGCTTAATTTATTTCCCTTGAGGAAATAAAATCCCATTGCATTGTATCTTGATTATAGTATAGTTGAATCTGTCTGATTATTTCTTAGTAAATGTTGATTAACCAAAAAGCATGAGTAGCAGAAATTCAGAGTACAAGGAAAGAGCAAGAGAAAAGAACTAGGTTTGAGGGAGAATCAGATATGTACCACATATTTTATTGTTAACAGTAAGCATGTCAAACTTCTCAAGTAGGCAGCAGTGAGAATCTTTCCTAGCAACTAACTGAATCCTTATATTTAATGAGGAGGATTTTTGACTTCTTTAATTGGGAATTCCAGTATTCCCATATTGCTGGATCCAAAGTTAGATACTTCCTGTTCTCTTACTCTTCTTATTCTTACCCTTTAGTAAATGATTGCTGAGGGCAACGTTAGTTACAAAAGTAGGAAATGACTTAAGGATGACTTTTGACTAAATGACTGGCAAAGTGTGCTGCCAACAGAAACAGGAAGCAGAAGAACCAGGTATTCTCTTTGAAAATGAGAGTATGAAGTAAGTGAAACATTCAAATAGAGATAAGTATGTCTAGAGGGTGCTATGGTTCTTACATAAGTTTTCAAGTTTTAGGTGAATAGTATTAAACTTTGTATTTTTACACTTGCTTTTTGCACTTAATACTATGAGATCTTTCCCCATTGCTTTGCTAATATCCCACAGAATATATTTATCCTTTCCTCATTCTAAAGTTCAGCTTCTTGTTGAGTAAAAATATTTCATGACCATTATAAATTGGTAATTTGTTTGCAATTAGTATATTTTGGATATATTTAGGATTTACCACCAGTTCGCAGGAAGACTATTCACTTTAAACTTTTGGCGATCTATAGAATTATTTCTTTAAACTTATTTGTTTCCTTGTACTGATTCAAGTTTTGAAAGCTATTGTATTATGAGCAAATGAAATGGTTAAAAAAGTTCATTTCTTGTGTATAGGACTCTCAAATGGTGGTAGACTCCTTCAAGTCTGGCTTTGAACCTCCAGGAGACTTTCCATTCGAAGATTACAGTCAGCATATTTATAGAACCATTTCTGATGGAACTATCAGTGCATCCAAACAGGAGAGTGGGAAAATGGATGCCAAAACCACAGTAGGAAAGGCCAAGGGCAAATTGTGGCTCTTTGGAAAGAAGCCAAAGGTAAAAGTCATAAAATTCTGTATACTAATCAGATCTTTTTAGTAGGTCAATTAAATCAATGTAGGCATTGAGTGGATAATAATTTACTATTAACGGAGGATAAATATTTTTGGTTTGAACGGTTCAGTTAACCTTCAGTTACAGGAAATTGAAAAAAATTATTTCTAGGTTTTACATTTGACTGCCACTTAATAATGAATAAGAATATTAACTAATTGTTAATATCTAGTTAAGTTTAAAGTTTTTGAAATTTTATTTCTGTTTAGTTTCCATCAGAATTTCTAAGGAAACATGATCTAACTGAAAGACCACAAAAATCCCAATTCTCAATTGGAGTGAATGATTAACCACAGTAATGTGTCAAATTAGATCTTGTTGATTGTACTAATTGTCTCTGTCATCCGTGAGTTTTTAGTGGGAAAGCTCAGTGTTCTTGATTAATTACAGTTAAAAAAAAATCTATAGTTAGCTAAGAGAATTTTACTCTTCTTGATAAAGCCCAGCCTTTTACATGTTATTTATTTTAGGCAAGTAAACCTAGCCCAGCAGATTAGCAAATGGAATGGATAACTGCTTTGTCTTTCTTATTTATGTATTGATTCTACTAGTGTCATGTCAGTAAGGAGAGTAGATGTATGCCTTTAATCTGATGTGCTGTATTTATTAGAGTATACTTGATTATTTTAATTTATTCCTTTGATCTTGGTATATAAGTGTAACTAAAATTTAACTCAAATTAATATGCCTACAAATATATGTAAAAGCACAATTATAATTAACCCAGGCTTTATTCATGCTCTTAATATTATTGTCCAGTCAAGAAGTTAAGAGGTGAGAACATTTTTTTGTCAGATCAGAGTAGCTAGAAGTGCTTTAAAATGCAAGGAATATTGAAGTTTATTTAAAAAGAGATGAAATAAGGAAGAAATACAAACAGTCTGAGAAGAAAGCCATGAATACAATAATTTTTTTTTGCTTATTTGTGATGATAATCAGGAATAGTTAATATTTTATGTATGGTATCTTTAGCTATAGATACTGCCTTTTGCCCTATACAGGTTAAGTATAACCTGCATAAGAATCCATGGTGGTGCTAATATTCTAGATTTCTAGAATAGTATAGAAATCAGAAGATAATTTTATCTAGGTCATATTATTCTAACATTATAATTTGTGTAATCTATTTTTAAATCTGTCAGCTTGTAAAAATGATCAACTGAAATGGTATATTTTACAAGTGAATTTGACTTTTAAAAATTATAGTTTTGGGCAAAATTGAGTTTATTTTCTTACAATATTTTTATAGAAAAATTTATTCAAGGTATATTTTATGAAAAGTATGTTGCCAAAAATAGAATTTTCATTTAGAAAAAAACTATGCACATTTGGCTTATTGATTCCTTTCTTTATTTCCATATTAGCCACAGTCCCCACCCTTAACCCCTACTAGTTTATTCACATCCAGTACTCCTAATGGGTCCCAGTTTCTCACATTCTCCATTGAGCCCGTGCATTATTGTATGAATGAAATAAAAACAGGGAAGCCCAGAATTCCTTCTTTCAGAAGCCTCAAAAGAGGGGTAAGTTTAATAATGGGTTAAAATGCATGATGGCCTATTGTGTGTGTAGTGTGGCTTTTAATACTCTCCACCCTCATTATAAGGCTCTCTCCTATAAAGACATAGTTTAAAAACACCACAGAATTAAGTATAGCTGCCCTGAAGTTAAAAACAACTCCTCTTTATAACATTTGAAATGTTCAACCATAAAAGAATGGTGTTATAAAGAGGGTGCTGGGTACCATCATATTTTAGCTATTTTTTTTTTTTGTTCATGTGAAATTATATGTTCACCATTGTCTTGTAATGTATTTACATTTTTAAGACTTTCAGTAATTTGTCACTGGAGTTACTCATGTAATAATTTGTCACCAATTCTGACTTTACCTGCCAATTTTACAAAGTAGTATATTGTTGACAATAAAATCCCAACTTTAATTTTAATTCCCCTAAACTTTTAGAAATGAAACATGATTCCAGTTATTTAATGAAAAATAAAGATAGGCACATTAAATGTAGAGACTGGTTAAAGATCAAATTAATTTGTTAGAAGGTAACTTTGTAAATTATAAACCCTATAAGAGTACTTAGGTATTGTTGAGTAGTATGTACATGGAATTTGTCTTACTGATCTAAAAAAATAAGTAATTTATCAGAATTTTCCCTTTATTTTTCAATTAGCCAGCCTTTTGACATTTACTTATTCCTAATGATATTCTGCAAATGAAAATTTATAAATTAGTAAAATGCAAATATAGTATTTGTTTTCTTAGCAACAACCATTTACTACAGATAATATTTCATTTTTTTAGTGAGGCTAGTTTTTTCTTTTCCCTTCTCTCTCTCCCTGCTTCCCTCCTGCATTCCCTCTCCTTCCCTCATTTCTCTCTCTCCCTAGCCTCACTTCCCGTCTCCCAGCTTTCTTCCCTTTTTCTCTTCTTTCTTCCTTCCAGGGTCTTGTACATGCAGATAAGCATTTGCTCCACCACTGACCTATACCTCCACCCCATTATTTTTCTTGTTTATATTTGATTTTTAGGGTGTGCTGTACATATTCATAGCCTATAATTTAGATTCACTCATAAAATTTGTGTGGACATTTTAAAAACATAGGTATGATAACCCACAGGTGAGAAATAAGTCTTATCAGTGTCATAAGAAGTCCAGTCATTAACATTAGTGTATTAAAGTTGGGTTCTTTGCTTTTTTTCTTTTCTTCTTTCCTTTGCCTTTCCTTCTTTCTTTTCTTCCCAATTTTTCGTCCTTTCTGTAGCCCTTTCTGACATCAAATTACATTTTGGTTACTTATAGAATCAAATATATTACTTACTTAGGGCAAGATTCCATTATTATCTACAGTTTCCATTAAAATAACACAGTAAACCTCTCTGATGTTAGTAATGGAGCAGAAATGTTCCAGTGTTTTATTTCCTTTTTTCTACTTCCTTTTTTCTTCCATTGACCTGAACTACTTTGCATCTACCTTACCTAATTCTGTATGTGGACAATATAGGTAGGTAATCCATGGCATTTTGAAAAGTACAAATGGAAAAATTTGTATTATAGGCATGCTGGTTGTCACTTTCAGAAGTCCTTAATCCTGGCTTGAATGACTTGAAGAAATCATATTTGGGGTTTCTTTTGCCTGAGTTATGAGAGTAGCACTAATTCCCATATTACTTCTGTGTCAGAGATATAAAGAATGATTCTATAAAAGAAATTAGAAATGTGAGAGAAGCTTAAATATGTGGCATCTTCATTCTTAATAGTGTGCAGGTAGATATTTACAACCGCAGAACCATTCGCTTGATTATTTGTTTTATATTTACATATTGCTTTAATTTAAAATATTCATACATTGTCTTTATAGAGGCCTAGTTTTAGAAGGCAGAAATCTCTTGGTTTTAGTATTGTTTATCATACCAAAGAAGAAAGCAATGTGCAAGGTAGAAAAGATGACAAACCAACCAACTAGCGGATTGGAGAGTAGAGTAAGGAGGGAAGTATACTATAATTTGAGGTTGAGAAATTTCTTTGTTTTGATTGGTATTAGTTTATTAGATACAATTTTCCAAATTAACCATAGAAATGTTTTTATTCCACTTAAAAATTGTGTTAACATAGGAAAACGCAAAAGGAAGAAAGTAAGCTTTAATAAGCCAAGCCAGTTCATGTGTTTTTACATGGATTTTTCAGTCTGTTAAGCTTACAGAGTAGGCCTTCAGGTTTCTTAAAGCTAGTGAGTTGTACCATTCAATTCATAAACTCTTGTTTTGAATTATATTAGTTGGACAAGTTTTCCTAAATAACTTTTCCTTAAAATATTCTTTTTTAAGAATTTTCTTTATTCTTTTTCTCTCCCATCCACCCTTTAGTACTGGGATTTCTTTTCTTTTTTTAAAAAAAGAAAACTAGTGTTTTTAGTTTCCATTGTCAGTAAGGATATGAGAAATATTGATTAATGTTGCTGAGTTTAACCGTGGTACCAGTGGATCTTTTCTGAGGGTGAAGATCTGTGATTACCCTCTGTGACATCAAGTTCTAACAATTAATGGATATTTGGGGAATATACTCAAATTTGACTGCGTAATATATAAACTTAGAATTTTTACCCTCTAACTACTTCACTTGAGCTTCATTTAGTACTCCTTTTTAAAAGTAGTATATTATCTAACAGTAATGAGGTATTTTCCATCTAAATTATTCATGACAATATAGACTTCCAGAATTATTTTTTAAGATTTAAAGTATTCAGAGTATAGTTTTCAAAAGTTTGTCCTATTTTAAAGTGAAATGCACCTAATTATTTAATTGCCAAATTTCCTTTTTAGCTCTTTTGGATTTATTCAAGATGTAATGAGTATAAAAATGTCTGGCTTATAGGTATATAATAATTGTGTATGAGAGTATGGTTTCTTTGCATTAAACATATTTTACTTTCAAGATACACAAAATATGTTTCTAATATTTTTACAAAGAATTGAATTTCTTATGTTCTTATCTAAAGCCAGCATATAAATTTATTTTCACTTGATAATAAAACCAGTTAAAAATGGAAACATTTGACTTTTTACCTATAATTAATGTTTTCTCTAAAAGATGTTCTTACAGAAATTAGAAAAACAACTTCATCACTTAGAAATTTAGCTGTTGAAAATTATTATAAAAGTCAGATAAATACTAGAAGTTTTTTTATTCTATATGTAATTTTGTTAATAACATTTAAATAAGACCACAAATATCTTTCCTTAAATCTTTTTCCCCTTCACCAGTAATTTTGCCATAGCAAACTAAATTATGGTTTTTCTTTCTTAAAACTACTGACAGTCTAAAGAATGTTAAGCTAAATTCAGAAAGATAATGAATAGCAAATGTCTTTCTTATCTTCATAACCATTAATATGTGGCCAACTCATCAGAGATAAGGGGTAGATATTTTTGCCAGATATTTATTAAAATTTATTTGTATTTTTATGTGAAATTCTAGTTGACATCACACCCTCTTCTCTTAAAACATAATTTTGCCCATTGCCTTGGCATACACCTGTAATCCCAGCTACTTAGGAGGCTAAGGCAGGAGGATCACAAGTTGAAAGTCTGCTTGGGCAACTTAGCAAGACCCTGGCTCAAAATAAAATTTTTGAAAAGGACTGGGGATGTAGTTCAGTGACAGAGTGTTTGCATAGCATGTGTACGGTCCTGAATTCAATCCCCAGTCACACCCCCCCCCCCCAAAAGTCATGCTTTAAAGAATAAGAAAAAATGAAAAATTTAAAAGCTGTTAGCCAAAATGCAATGAATATGAAGATTAGTTTTGTAAAACTTGCTGCATATTGTGGATCACTTTTTGTGTATTTGTGTATGATAGATGCTACACCAGTTGCAGAATTCTTTTAACCCTCAGAATATGTCTGTGTGTGTGTGCGCGCGCTTGAGGGTAGTATTTACATAACATAAGAGTACTGTAGTGGGTCTCTTTAGATTTTTTTCATATTTCACAAAAAATGCTAAAATTGTAGTTATGTTTTTAGTGTTATTTTTCAAGCATATTTCAGAATAAAACTGAAAAATAAAACTATTTTCAAAGTGAAATTCAACATATATATTTTTGTGTCTGTTAGGAAATATGTATAGTAAACTTGATTGTGGGTAACTCATTTGTTATTGTGGTGGTAATGCATTTTTAAAGTGTCTGTACATTTAAAAAAGCACCTTAAAACTAAAATAAAAATGTTACCCTCACCAAACCATGATATATTTAAATTCAAAATATTCTTTTGGACTATAAAAATTCAGATGGTGTTTTCTTTAATGCATTGGGAAGGGCATTCTGTTTTTTAGTTACTTCACATAAGATTTCTTTTTAAATGGCTAATTTTAGGATCTTTTTTCAGGGCTTGGTATTTTTAAGAATGAAGAGCTATATGAGTAAAATCCACTTAAGTAAAATTCTCTCTAAAAGAAAATGCATGATTACTGATAGAATGATTATTATTTACTTTTGAGTTTTAGTTAAACTTAGAAAATATCTGCCCATTATCATCAGTGTATGTTTTATTATTTTCTTTGCAAGTAATTTGCTTTTCCAAAATGTGCTTAAAATTGTTTTTTTCTGGCATAATTGTTTGGATTGTGAAATGTACATGATTTATTTTAATATTATAAAGTATAGGTTATTGCATCTTCTGTATTATAGTTTCATGTGAATAATTTACCATTTCTTTCTGTTTTCCATTGAACTATTCAGTGGTCGGTGAAGATGGTAAGCCTCGTGTGCTGATATATATACTGTGCCAACATTAAGTAATCTCAAAACATTGTTTTGTTTAATTCAAAACAAGTGGTAAAGTACATCCCACATTATCACCTTGTGTTTTTTTCTTTTTATAATTTAATCCATAGTCCAATATATGCCAGTACCTCTCAATGTCATAGATAACAAAATAATGTGGTTAACTGTCATGGACCATTAAGTTCTTAAATGTTATTGAGTGGAGTCTTTGTCATGTTATAGTGAAGAATAAAACTTAATTACATATCATTTTAAGGGTTACATGGTAGAGCTGGATGTGGTGGTACACTCCTGTAATCCCAGTGACTATAGGAAGATTGCAAATTTGAGGCCAACCCGAGCAATTCAGTGAGGTCCTAAAGAACCTGTATCAAAATAAAAATTGAAAAGGGCTGGGGATGTTGCTCAGTGGTTAAGGACCCCTGGGTTTAATCCACAGTATTCCTCCCCACCCCAAAAAGGAAGTTACATGGTAGAGCAAAAATTCATGTTATATGCAGAAGGAAAATTTAGCAAAGATTATTTTTCTTAGCAGTCTTCAGAAATATCTTATAAAGTTTATTTGTAGTTTATTTTACACACTATTAGATTTCACCAAAAAGAAATAAAACTGACCTACCAATTTTATTATGAAGTCCATGCTCTGTTTTTCTGTACCATTGAAGGGAGATGGAAATAAATAATCTAACTTGGGTGTGTGTGTGTGTGTGTGTGTGTGTGTGTGTGTGGTGAATTTTCACCATTTCAGACATTAATGGAGCTACATTATGAAGAACTAAACCAAAATCACTGGGAGTTTGTATAGGAAACTATGAAATAACTTTTGGAAAATAGACTACTCTTTTTTTTTTAGACAGTTAAAATTTAACCTTTATAAATTCTCTTATAGTAAGAAAGGTTGTTAAATACCTCAGAGGACTTCTTTACATCCACAGGAAACAATTTATTCTCATATTCTATGTAAGAATGGATCATAATGTTGAAATGAGACATCAGAAATTTGGGTGCCTAGGCGAGGCACAGTGGCACACCTATAACCTCAGCTACTCAGGAGGCTGAGGCAGGAAGATCGCACATTTGAGACCAGCTTGGCAATTTAGTGGCACTCTGTACTTTAGTTAAAAAATAAAAAGGGCTGGGGATGTAGCTCAGTAGTAGAGCACCCTTGGGTTCATCCTGCAGTACCTAGTGTGTGTGAGGTGGGAGGAATGCAGGTGCCGTAGGCATCTAATGTTAATAAATTTTATAATGAGGTTTGATTAGGGATAAGTGGAAGTCTAGCAGATTTACTTGTGGGAAATTGTCGATTTTTAAATAATATTCCTAATACTCCCCCCAAAGGCCTACTGCAGAAATGTCTTTAAAAAAAAAAACTATTTCCCCATTATGTTAGGGAGATAATTTTTATTTATTTGTTTGTTTGGTTTTGTGGTGCTGGGATTTGAACCCAGGCAAGCACTTTACTACTGAGCTACACTCTCAGCACTATATATTTCTTCATTAAGGAAATTTTCAAGGTTTTCAGAAATATTCTAAAAAATATAAATTAGAAGTTTGTCTTTGGCACATATACAATAGTTTAAAAACTGTACCCCAGATTAGAATAAGTCTGACATCTTGTATTGAAAATTAACTACCAAATTTAAAAGAACTTTGTATAAGAAATTTTGCAATTCATTTAATTAGGTCAGATTTGGGTGCTTGACTATTGTTACATCTGGTAACCGGTGGATGCTTAGGCAAGTTTATTGAACATCCTTAGTGGGCAGGCCACTAAGGAATGGTTCTACAGATTCTGTTATTAATTAAATGTTACATTTGGTCATTATTCACCTTAAAAATGAGTTTTCTTTAAAGGTAACTGAGCTGGGCATGGTGGCATGCTGTAATCCCAGAGGCTCGGAAGGCTGGGACAGGAGGATCCCAGAGTTCAAAGCCAGCCTCAGCAAAGATGAGGCACTAAGCAACCCAGTGAGACACCCTCTCTCTAAGTAAAATACAAAATAGGGCTGGGGATGTTGCTCAGTGGTTGAGTTTAATCCCTGGTACTCCCCCACACCCCAGGTGAGGGGAAGCCAGGTGTGGTGGCACATGCCTGTAGCCCCCACAGCTTGAGAGGCTAAAGCAGGAGGATAACAAGTTCATAGCCAGACTCAGCAACACTTAACACCTTAACAATTTAGTGAGACCCTGTTTCAAAATAAAAAATAAGCTGGGTGTCATGGCTCATGCCTGTAATTCCAATAACACAAGAGACAGAAGCAGGAGGATTGCAATTCAAGGCCAGCCTTAGCAATCTAGTGTCTTTCTAAAATTAAAAATAAGTAAAAATGGCTGAGGATATGGCTCAGTAGTTAAGCGCCCCTAGGTTTAATCCCTGGTATCAAAGGAAAAAAGAAAAGTAAGTGAAGCATTTTTGTGAATGGTAATATAAAGCTACGTGGCATATAAGTGGTGCAAAGAGCAAGAA
Organism: Geosciurus inauris; assembly: GCA_004024805.1. Lineage (NCBI taxonomy): Eukaryota > Metazoa > Chordata > Mammalia > Rodentia > Sciuridae > Geosciurus > Geosciurus inauris. The sequence continues at coordinate 32,150 of PVHX01009077.1, read as the reverse complement.
TGCATTTCTTCCTCATTTCAGCAAACACTAAAAAATCAGACTATATTCATATTTTTACAATAACCATTTTTAAAAGAAAAATGAAGAATAATAGGTATCATTAATTTGGGAATGTAAACAGTAAATGTTTACATTAAGCGGGTTTAATAGTTGCTAATATTGGTTCTGTTGTAATCTCTAATAATGTAGCTAAAGTAACAGTGGCTAAAAGCATTTAAGAGGAAAAAGACATCATTTGAATAAAACGTTTACATTTAAATACCAGCACTTTTTCTTAATTCACATAATTTCTTGACTATCAAAACATCAAAAAAGCTGAGGTAGTGGCTCAGTGGTCGAGTGCTTGCCCAGCATGTGTGAGGCACTGGGTTCCATCCTCAGCACCACGTAAAAATAAATAAATAAAATAAAGGTATTGTGTTCATCCACAACTAAAAATATTTTTTAAAAAAAGCATCAAACAACTTTTAGACACAAAGAATCCTTCCTAAAGAACAATTAGATCCTTTCTCTGGATTATATCTTTCTTCTAGATACAGTGGAAGAATGTTATTTGGTTTTACGTAAGGAAAATTCAAAGTGTACTCTATGTGTGAATATAATTGTTCTTTATTGGATAGTTCTACCTTTTGCTTTTTAATGGTCAGATATGTCTTGATTCTGAAGAATGCTTTAATGAATGTAATCAAAGACTATAATGCAGTATTGAAGTATATCTCATTAATTAGCTATTTTATGAGGTAAGTTGCTTACTTAACTCAGTTTTATAAGATCTGCATAATTTTAGTTTGAATATTTGTAGCGTCCTAAATATGGCAATGGGTTTGATTTGAAAAGGTGGTGATATGTAGTATTTGAAATAACTTGTACAGATAAGAAATGTTATGTGTTTCCATTTTTTGTTGTTGCTGTAAGAAAATTCATATGTATTCATTTTAACTCTGCCAAGACTTGAAAGTAATGTGGTACTAGTAATTATCCATCATCTGTATTTGGTGATATTTTTACCTATTTTGTTTTACGGTTTTAAGAAATGAGTAAACTGAGTTCTTCAATATATTTGCTTTCATCAATACACATGTCTATATAGATTTGTTTCTTTATTTTTTAAAGGAAGCTATTTAAGACATTTGAATTTAAACTTAAAATTTATATATATTCTTATTTTATAGTAAATTTTAAAAATAAAATTTCTTGAAAATGTCTTTAATAATGATTTAGATCTTCTTTTCAGGGCCCAGCACTAGAAGATTTCAGTCATCTGCCACCAGAACAGAGACGTAAAAAACTGCAGCAGCGCATTGATGAACTTAACAGGGAACTACAGAAAGAATCAGACCAAAAGTAGTGTTTCTTTAAATCCTCTCTATCATTATTTCTTTCAGAATCTACTTTGAATGATTTGTGTATAGATGGTTTCAAAATCATAACATCCTAGGCTGGGGATGTAGCTCAGTGGTAGAGTGCTTGCCTAACATGTACAGGGACCTGGTTTTGATTTCGAGCCACACACCAAAAAGAATACAATTGGGAGTCCTATATGAAATGTCTTTTTAGAGAAATATATACTCCTAGCAAAAATTTTGTGTTTGCTAGGTCATAGATAAAAATGAAATGTTAAGAGATTTTCTTTAATTATCCATTTTTATTAGGTGTTTATTAATATATACGTATTCCTTCCATAAATTTGTAAAATAGCTTGATTGATTTTCAAGAGTAATTTGATCAACACTAACCGCCTCTTGTACTTTAAAAAAAAAATTTGTTTTGGTATATATGTTCAGTTCAACAGCAACCTGAGGCTATAATTATTTTGTTGGCTGCAAAACATGTTAGCAGGTGGGTACCGTGGTGCACACTTGTAATTCCAGTGGCTTGGGAGACTGAGACAGGAGAACCACAAGTTTAAAGCCAGCCTCAGCAACTTAGGGAGACTCCGTCTCTAAATTAAAATTTTAAAAAGGGTTGGGGATGTGGCTCAGTGGTTAAGTGCAAGTGCACCTGGGTTCAATCCCTGGTACCGTGTGCGCCCCCCCCCCCCCCGTGTTGGTAGGTGCTATATTGCTCCATCATTTATACCTTCATATTCGTTTGCTTATACTTTAATTTTTTTCTTGTACAAAATTTTCCTTTATTCAATTTTGAAAAAGTGAACTGGGTTCAATCCTGGTGCCAAAAAATATTGGTAGATATCGCTTGATCATTTGTAGTCTCATATTCATTCACTTGTACATTTTTCCCCCCACAAAATTCTCCTTTGATTTCTAAGAAGTGAACATAGAGTTATTTTATGATGAATAAAGGGTGATTACAATGAATTGGTGACTTACTGAACATAAAAATTGGGACTTAAACTGAAGCATGAAAGATTGAAGATTAAAATTTTTTTTAAAAAAATTTTAATTGTAGATAGATACAATACCTTTATTTTATTTTATTTTATTTTTATGTGGTGCTGAGGATCGAACCCCGTGCCTCACACGTGCTAGGCAAGCGCTCTACCACTGAGTCACACTCCTAGCCCAAGATTGAAGTTTCAATGTTGAAAATTATGTATCAGGGGCTGGGATTGTAGCTCAGCGGTAGAGCGCTTGCCTCGCATGCGTGAGGCCCTGGGTTCGATCCTCGGCACCACATACAAAGCAATAAAATAAAGACATTGTGTTCATCAACAACTAAAAAAATATTTAAAAAAAAAAAAAAAAAAAGAAAATTATGTATCAGGAGCCAGGCACTGTGGTGCATGCCTGTAATCCCAACAACTCAGGAGGCAGAGGCAGGAGGATTGCAAGTTCAAGGCCAGCTTGAGCAACTTACTGAGATCTGTAGCAACTTAGAGTCTCTCAAAAAGGGCTAGAGATGTAGCTCAGTGGTAAAATGCTCCTGGGTTCAATCCCCAGTACCCCGCCAAAAATTGTGTATCAGGTGTGATACATAAGTGAAATTTTATAGTCAATTCTTTTACAGTCAATTCTCATTATTTACAGTAGCTAATGGTCTATAAAGTCACCATGAGCCCTAAATTATTGAATATTAAAACATTGTTCCTTGGGGAAAGGGATATGCAGTGTTAGATGACAGGTAACCCTGATCCAACCTTTTAATCAACAGAGAGATACATAACCTTGTTTTATATATGTTTCTGTCTAAAGACACTTTAATATATATTGTTGATTCATTAACTTTGAACCCTGCCAATGACAGTGTAACTCATGCTTAACAGAACTTCCATAAGACTTGATTTCTCCATTAGTGACATTATAGCCTTCTTGTGCTGAGAAACACTCGACAGCACTTCAGCACTATGTGTGGGAGCCACTGTAAACACCCATATCACCAACAAAAAGCACAGAAATGTGACAAACATGGCACTACATAAATAGGTTGCAAAAAGGCCACTTGTTCAGAATATGAGAGCAAGAACAAGAAGGCAAAGTATCTCCTTGCATGACCACTGCTGGAAATGTGAATGTACCTCCAGTGACTCAATATTTCTCTATCCTGTGAATGTCCGTGAGTGACCAAGAAAGCACTTTGAATACTAGTTTGGAGATTACAGATAAGTTTTAGCAGGTAGGCAAATTTACAAATACGGAAACTAAACAATGAACATCAACTATATTAGTATAAAAAATTTTAGAATGTTAAAAGTATTTACTTGAGCAGTATATAAATAGTCTGTGGAAAATTATAACATTAGGTCTAATATTTGGTACTTACCATATATGACAGCCTGTATGAGGACTATAGAAGAAAATACAAAAATGGAGAAAACGTAAGAGGTTCACACTCTAAATGGGGAAAGGCGAGACTGACACCTTAATTTTTACACATGCTGGATTGTGATAGCTGCTATTACAAGATACAAACTTGTGAGGGAACTTAAAGGAAAGAATGATGAAGTTTTACTGAAATATTTAGGAAAGATTTCACTGGGGAGAGAGTTGGGGAAGAGAGGGCTGTGGTCTAGGAAATAAATGTTTATGGAAGGATTATGATGTACCAGGTACTGAGCTAGGCATTTTACATGCAACACATTGTTGAGTTCTTCAAACTAGCCCTCTGAAGTTGTCTTTCCTATTATGTGGATGAAGAAACTGGGTATGAAATAAATACATATTTTATCTGATTAGATAGCTGGTAGGTGTCAGCGTTAACTTTGCAACACTAGGCAGCTTGTCTTTCAGAGTATTGGAATTGGCCCTTGATAGAATAGGATATTGTTAGTAAAAGAAGAAAATGAGGAGGGGAAGGAGCATTCAGGGGTGTGGAGAGAGGCAAGAATAAAAGCACAGAACTGTGTTCTTGCTGAGGCTTGGAATTCTTTCTAATTTAGGAAAACTTTATTAGAAATTATGTGGAGTGTAACATCAGAGAATGAGAGTGAAAAGATGTAAGTTGACTTAAGAAAAGTCTTGAATATTTTTTTGTGGAGTGCTATAGGTATTGGGGAATTATATTCTGACTTTTTTTTGCAATGCCTGAGGATTGAATCTAGGGCCTCATGCATGCTAGGCAAGTGCTCTAAGCAACTCTGTATTCTGAAGAAAGCTAATTTAAAGTTGTATGAAGAGTAGGAAGGAGACTGAAGACAGAGTACTAGTTAGGGAACTTTATAACAGTCCCCGTGAGTGATGTCAAGGGCCTAGATTTAAGGCATGACATGGAACAGAAAGGAGGAATAGGTATGAGTCATTTTAAAGCAAAGTAGGTTGGACTTTTTACCTGATTGGATATTGGAGAAGAGAAAAATGGAATAGATTTTAATGCCTTATAGTTCAAGATAGTAGTGTAGAATTGATGGAAACAATAAGAAAAACAAATCTGGGACAAAGGTAATGGCTTTATTTATGTTAATTTTTGAAATATATGAGAAAATATTAAGTGTCCAGTTGAGTTTGGAACTATGAATCTAGAACTTAGGAGAGAAAGAAGACTGAAGATACACATTTGAGAATCTTCTGAAAATAGGTGGTATTAAAACAGTAAGAAATTGTTTTCAAAGAGGAGTGTAGGATGAGATGAGAAGAAACTGCTGTCATTTTATGTAACAGACCTTTAAAGTTGAACAAAGGAGAAGGAGGCAGTGAGAGAAATTATAAGAAAGCAAAAATGAAGAGGAGGAAAAGAAAATGTAACCTAGGTCAAGAAGGAAGAGACATGTTAGTCAATAGTGTCAGATGTTGGAGTCAAGGAGCTGTGATTGGGCATAACCTGTTGTGTGGTTAGAGGAGAAAGGTTAAGAGGAATTGGCAGATGACTGACTACAGGGGGAAGGGGGCAAATTAAAGATGGCATTCCTATTTCTAGCATAGATGAGTGGGAGGATGGTGATGATGTGTGAGCTGAAATAAGGAACACCGGTAGAGTAGAGTACCTGGGTAGGAATATAAGTTTCATTTGGAATGTGATAGGTTAAAAATATTTGAGTATTTTACCAGCTATTTTTTTATTTTTATTTTTGGTACCAGGGATTGAACTCAGGGGCACCCGACCACTGAGCCACATCCCCAGCCCTATTTTGTGTTTTATGTAGAGACAGGGTCTCACTGAGTTGCTTAGCGCCTCACCATTGCTGAGGCTGGCTTTGAACTGGCGATTCTCCAGTCTCAGCCTCCCAAAGTGCTGGGATTACAGGCGTGCGCCACCATGCCCTGCTCAGGTATTTCTTAAACTTATATATGTGTGTATGTGAGTATATCTATATAAATAGGCATATATATGCATGTCTATATACACACATATATAATTTATTTTAAGAAAAGAGAAATGAACTTAGTCTGTTTTGGTATTACAAGTGTTTTAAAAGATCATTTCCATAAATTACTAACTCTGTACATCATAATAAGCTTTACACAAATTGTCTTTAATCAGGTAATATTTGACTAAATTTTAAAGAGATGCAACTCTACTTAAGATTAAGCTGCACTTGAGTCCTCAAAGTCAAATGAAACTCATCTAAAAGCACATGAAGTGAATATTTAATTCTGTAATTTCCTTCTCTTTTTCAGAGATGCACTCAACAAAATGAAAGATGTGTATGAGAAAAATCCACAAATGGGGGATCCAGGGAGTTTGCAGCCGAAATTAGCAGAGACTATGAATAATATTGACCGCCTAAGAATGGAAATCCATAAGAATGAGGTAAATTTGGTTTTCAGCAGTTGTCTGTAATGAATTATTTTCATAAGCTTTTTATGATAGATTCATTTTTGCTAAAATTAATGTTCCAATACTTATATTTAATTTTAGAGGTTATGATCTAAAAGTATCATTATGATATATAATCTTTAGATTATGCCTCATTGATTTTTTTTTAATTTTAAATCTTCATATAAAACTAAATATTTATAAATTATTTAAAAATGAGCTATAAGCTGGGCGCGGTGGCGCATTCCTGTATTCCCAGCACTTTGGGAGGCTGAGACAGGAGAATTGTGAGTTCAAAGCCAGCCTCAGCAACAGTGAGGTGCTAAGCAGCTTAGTGAGACCCTGTCTCTAAATAAAATATAAAAAGAGTAGAGGAAGTGGCTCATTGGTTAAGTGCCCCTGAGTTCAATCTCCGGTACCCCGCCCCCCTCCCCCCCCAAATCACATGATTATAAAAACTCAAAGCACATTTTAAATGCAGAGTATCTAAGAGTTTTTGAATGTAATTTATTGATCTTGGCTATCATTTTTTCCCTAAGGCTTGGCTCTCTGAAGTTGAAGGCAAAACAGGTGGGAGAGGAGACAGACGACATAGTAGTGACATAAATCATCTTGTTACACAGGGACGAGAAAGGTCATTATTTTTGCATTTTTATTCGTATTTCTTCTGTTTTCCAGACTTTCCTCATCCTTTTGTTCTAAATTTTTTCATATAGGTATCTAGGAAGTTTGGCGTTTAATAACTTAATTCTCTTGAACATAACTAATTTTTTGATCCTTTACATAGTTACAGATGTCCTATTAAATTCTAGTCTGTCATGCATCCATAAACCAGAGCTAGAACAAAAGCTCTTAGAGCTGCAGTCTGGGCCATAGGAACCTACGCATGGTAAGATTTCTATATGGTTTAGGTGCAGTTGGGTAACTTTTTTATTTTTAAGATAGGTAGTTTTTGTTTGTTTTTGCATGGGAGTCCATTGAGGAAAAAGTAAAATTATGAAAGATTTGGGAAACATTTCTCTTTCTCTCACTCAAAATAAAATGGCTTTTTGAGTATCAGAAGTCACATCGAGTTACTTAACACCTCCTCCTTTGTCCTAATAACTGGCATTTATTACATCTGGGGTCTAGAGCATGCCAGGCTTTGTGCTAAGGGCTTCATATGCTTTTGGTCAGTCATTCAGCTGGAGTTGGAAAACATGCTGAAGAAAAATTTTGTTAATAGCTCAAAATTTTGTGGAAGAAATGGGGGAGGGATGTATATTGTTAGTTTAGATAAGCATTTCACCAAGTTTTCCTGTTTTCACATCACCTATAATATTTCTTCCTTATTATAATATATATATATATATTTTTTCCATAATAAAAAAACTCACAAATTAGAGTTCATGTTAGAGAAGAATTTGAATATTTTGGTTTATTATTTAATCACAGTATAATTTGAACAAGTTCATTTTTAATATTCCCTACATCTCAATTTCCTAAAATATATTATTGAGGTTAAAGTACCCATCCGACAGTGTTCTTAGTTATTAGGCAATTATTATTATTATTAGGCAACTCATATTATTAGGTGATAATATACATAAAGCATGTAGAAATAAAATACCTGGTAATAGTATGTGTTTTACAAGTATTAGTTCCTTCTTCTTTTCTCTCTCCCTATCACTTCTTAAAATAATTCATATTGTCAGTATATCAAGAAAGATCCTCAGGCTAGACACAGTGGTGCATACGTGCAGTCTCAGCTACTCAGAAAGCTGAGGCAAGAGGACCACAAATTCAAGGCTAGCCTGGGCAACTTAATGAGACACTATATCAAAATAAAATTTAGAAAGAGAAAGAGCCATGGATAACTGTTATGTTTTGTTGTTGTTGTTTTTTGGTATTAGATAAAACCAGATTAGTCCTTCTGGCGTGTGTTATATAAGAATGTGGCTTTCAGGCTCATTGAAAGCGTTGCTAAATCTAATCCAATAATAATTAATTTAATAACTTTTAATAAAAACTTCTTAAACATTTTTTCATTGATATAAAATATTTTTAAGAAAAATAAAATACCTTTGAATTAACCATTCTTTTGGATTTTCTAAATTACTAATTTCCCCATTACTGTGATTAATTGGAAATTAACTTTGTCTTGTTTTAATTAGAAGTCTTTTGACTTTAAGTAGCAGAATGAATACTTTACTCATAATCAGCTTAGAGTAAAAATGGGCTTCACTGGATTATTTGAGGGTAAGTCCAGATGATATCCTTAGGTTTTGATTTCTTCTTACCTCTTAGCTGTCCTTTAAATATTGGCTTCATTTTTGGCTTCATTTGGTGGTTCCCCCAAAGCTCTACGCAGTTTTTCTCCAGGTTCAAAGTGAAAAGGGAGTGAACTTCTCTTCTAGCAGTTTCAAGCAGAGTTCTCTGTTAATTGCTGTATAACCTGATTGAGTTACAGCACTATTGGTAAACTGTTCACTCCCACTACACAAGTATTGTGCTCATGTCCTCTCTGGATCCACAATAGAAACAGCTTTGTGGGCTGAGTGGGTTCCCAGAGAAATTTTAGGTACTTTTTTTTTCCCCTTCAAAAGAGGGGGTGATGGATCTGAGATGATGAAGGACAAGTGTGTACTACATTTTTCCATTTTATCTTCAGACCCAGTGATAGTGAGATGTACTTACTGAATATTCCTATGTGCCTAGATCATTGTAATCTTTTTTTTTTTAATTTCAGGAAATTCAGCAAAGAAAAATACTGTATTAGAAGCAATTTATATAGTCAACATTTAAGGAAATAGGGCTTAATGTGAAACCATGTCATCTATATCTAATTTTCTGAACTGATCCTTAGATCGATCAATCAGTTTCTATAGATAATAGGTGAAGAGTTCTCATGTTTGTGATACTTGACAGATAATTTTATGGTTTTTAGTCCTGAGGGAAGTTATACTGATGATGCAAACCAAGAAGTCCGTGGGCCACCCCAACAGCACAGTCACCATGAGTTTGACGATGAATTTGAGGATGATGACCCCTTGCCTGCTATTGGACACTGCAAAGCTATCTACCCTTTTGATGGTATGATGTTCTTATTATATTTGATAAAATAGGTTCCTTAAAGTCTAAGTACATTGTCACTTACTTAGCCGAATAATACATTATCAGAAAACCATAACTCCAGTTCATTTATATGTATGCTTTTGTTTTAATTGCTAATTTTTTCACATCTGTAATTGAAAGAGAATTACCTGTTATTAACTCCTAATTTAGGTTATTGTCTGTCAACTTTGATCAATACAGAATCCCTCTCCAGAACTTACTAACCCTTACATGTACTCAACATAGTTGAAGCAGCTTGGCATATAGCCCAACCTAGGAAGTGGATGGCTGGTAGATGTCACTGCATGTTCCTTGCAGTTTATTGACATTGAGAGACAGGTGTAAAACATAGTTGAGTGCTGTCATCATATCCTGACTGCATGCCACCTTTTCAGGTGAGAGCTGGAGAGACAGTGGTAGCTTCTGATGATGCCATCTCTTCTATGATAGTTGGAAATAAATTCTGTGAGGGGGAGTAAAGCTTTTTGGCTTTCTGCCACAGGTTTTTATTTATCCTGCTTTCTTTTGGACCCTGAAAAGCAGAGTAACACCTTCATAAATAAGTAGTAAAATGATAGGTGGTTTAAGGTCTTTCTTCACCTACCCGTTGTGTTGTTTTTGAAATTGAGTAAAGGGGTTGGGAATGTAGTTTAGTGTTCAAGTGCATGACTATCATGTTTGAGGCCGTGGGTGTGATTCCCAGCATAGCCAAAATATAATAACATAGTCTTTATTACTCCTCATTCTGAGCAAATTATTATATTTGAGAGCTTTCTAATGTATTCTAGAGAGTAGGGAAGGATTTTAGCATATATTGAATGAGGATTCTACTTATGAACATTGTTTACTGCTAAGCATATTGGGAGTGGTTTAGGGTGATGAAAAAAAGGGAATCCTAAGACTGATGAGGTCTTGAAATTTGTGCTTTGGGGTTATTCTGCTTCTACCATCATCATAGTTAAATCTCTATTTTTCTCTGTTCTCTTTAAACTATATCCTTTCTTTCTTCCCACCCTCTCACTGTCTTGTTACTATTTTCATAAACTATGCCTTGTGAATTTTTGATAGCAACAATACTCAAAATCAAGAAAGTATTACTTCATCTGTTACATAGGAGTAATATTAGTCCAGCTTCATAGGTTTTTGTGTAGTACAAATGAAAATATGTGTGCAAGTGTTGGATAAACTACAAAACATTATAGAAATATTGTTGCTAGTGAGATCAGTGAGCTCATGGGCCCGGTATATTGAGTAGGATTTCATGTATTTTTGCATATTTATAACTTTTATTAAAAATTATCACTGTGCTGAAATTATGCTTGTGCTATGAAAACTCTCATCTAGGGCACAATGAAGGTACTCTGGCAATGAAAGAAGGTGAAGTTCTATACATTATTGAGGAGGACAAAGGTGATGGATGGACAAGAGCCAGGAGACAGAACGGTGAAGAAGGCTACGTTCCGACATCATACATAGATGTAACTCTAGAGAAAAACAGTAAAGGTGCAGTAACTTATATCTAAACTAACCAGGCAGCTTTGTGCCATGTATGATATAAATAAATGGTATGACATAAACAGTAACATAAAATGAAAACACATTCAACAGGTCAGAAAAAATAAGAAAACCTAAAAGGGCATCCCAATTTATTGTTCACTGTGTGAGCTGAATGCAGGCTTGATCTTAAGAGACATGAATATCACCACAAGAAGCTGTTTTTGTGATGCCTTTCTGTTTGAGTAATATTGGTGTGAAGCTTAATTGATGCCTTTGCTTTACGTCCTGCTTAAGTCTCTGTGAAGGATTTGTGTTTTTCTGCCTTATATATATAGAATTCGGCTTATTGGGCAGGAATCCATAGGTCAATGCTCCCCCATCTGCTTTACTTCCGAAAGCACAGTGACTGGTGAATTCACATAAGTAGAACTGCTTTGAAATGCTATAGAAAACTGACTTCCAAAAGAGTGGTTTGTTGAAGGTGTTTGAATTTGTAGCTTCATTATTTAAGGGGAAAAAAGTAATAGATAATTGGGTAAAATGATAACATAATCATTTTCATTTTCCTCTCTATTCTTAACATTGGCTTCCTAAAGGAAGAAAATAAGCACTTAGTGTATAATCTAAGTAGTAGGCTAATCAAGAAATCTACAAAATGTATCACCTGGTCTAGATCTTTTTTGGGGGGTGATACAAGGGATTGAACCCAGGGCCTCTTGCATGCTAGCATGCATTCACAGTTCTTGCTTTGTTTTGAGACAGGGTCTCACCAACTTGACTGGGCTGGCCTTAAATTTGTGATCCTCCTGCCTCAACTTCCTAAGCAGCTAGGATTGCAGGCATGTGCCACTGTGCCCTCCCTGGTCTGGCTCTTATCTGAATAAAACAGTTTTAAGACCTGAAAATGTTTTCAGATTTACTGGTAATTTTCAATAATGCACAAAATTCCTTCCAAATTAATCTTATGCTTGTGTTTTTCATCTTGAAAATGGCTTGGGGGAATATTACGGTAGTGATTATTTAGCAGGAAAAATATATTCTAAATCAGTGAAAATAGAAGAAATCTTGAATGGAGAAGTACTGGCATTGTTTACTTTTAGAAGAGAAACAGCTTTTTTGACAGAGCTGAGGGAAGATATCTGTACTACCATTTATGGCCTCCTTTTAGCTATATCAGCAGTTAGTAAAATAGATTTTTTTTCCAATTAATTTCAATAAGCATTTGTTGGAAACACTGTACAATCAAGTATTGTGTGTGCTAGTCATGTGAGCACACCCTGAATTAATTGTGTGGGGAAGCAAAGGGAGGAAACAGTGAGATTGGTCCTTGATTTTGCTCATTTATCACACTTTTCTGGTGTTTTCAGTAGCTGACTATAAAATGATTGTAGAGACATTTGGGACAGACACTTTAAGCTGAACACACCCCTTTTGGTCTTACCAAAGGTCTTCAGTAATTCTTCTTTTCTTTTTCCTCCTGGACTGCAGGTTCCTGAAGAGGGTTTCTGAGGAAATGGGCAAGATGTTGAAGGAGGTTACATGCAGCTGCTTTTGGGGGGAGGGTATTAGAGTTGTCAGGCACAAAGAGTGAGAAAAGCAAGTTGCATGAGTGCATGCAGACATGATTTTTTTTTTTTTTTTTTTTTTACTAACTTTGTTAGCATTTCCATACATTGTTTTAAAAAAAAATGTTATAATACCAATCCTTAAATTTCTAGTTCACAGTTATTAACATAGAAGAAAGAAAAGGGCCAATAATGGCTGACCCTTTTCCCATTTATTTTACCGGCATCCAAATCAGAAAGAATGCAGAGCTGTCATAAAAATTTGTCTTATATTTGATCGTCTCAATAAGACTGTCTCCATCCAGCTCTGTTTTAATTGGTTTTTAGACCCATTGTCTGTTAGAATCCTTGCCATGCGTCAGTGTCTGCCTGCGCCATCTCCATGCTTGCTTAACATCCTGTTGCATGTCTAGAGTGATTAGACTTAGATTTTTCAGGCATGTCTTTATAATCCCTTGTTCATGTCAGAGCCTTTGTTTTGTTTTACATTTGTCAAACATCTCCAGCACTAATGTTTCCATCTTAGTATTTGTGTATGCTGCTATAACTGCCCCACTGCAAACATTCCAATTTTGGCATTATGAAGACGTGGTCTGTGAACCTGAAGTATTTATGATAAGAAAAAGAAAACATCTCTGCTCTAGCCTACAGCCCAGTTGAAAGAACCCTTTGAAAAGTGATACATCTTCAGCACCTCAGTCTGGGAAGAATCTCTAGTCAGCACTGAAGTCCTGGCATAATAAACACAGAAGATACTCACCACCTCAAGACAAAGGACTGTTGTAAAAAGTCAGCTGCTTCCATTCAAATGCTGCCTTAATCTAGAGTGCCTAAATCTGTTGATTGCCAACACTACCACTACAGTATCCCACAAAGGGCTTTGTGTCAGCTCAGTGCGACCTCCTTTAACTCTGCAGCTCTGCTGCAGCTGCCGATGTAGCCTCGGTAGGTAGCTTTTAGAGCTCTACCATGTATAATGGTGCATCTTCAAATTTATGCATCAAACTAAAGACATGTTGAAGTCCATTTTACTTAGTGTTTTATGAGAAGTTTTATGAACCTCCCCCATTGTCTTTTAATTTGAGGTTATAATGATCTCATTTGATTATTGCAATGATAGTCTATTTCCAAGTGATGCTTTTGTTTGAATCAGATAAAATTTAGTGAAACTTTGTAATGATCTATGTGCACTTTTACTTGTAAAACGGAAATTTCTGTATGTTTATACTTGTAAATATATTTGTCCTTAGTGTCCCTATTGCTCATGTTGTCATGCCTCGCATTTGTGATTCTGTTAATGACTTGTATCTGAACTAATTTCTTAGTGATGTTGTAATAGGGGTATGGGTGGGTGGGGAGTTATTTGTACCACTGAAGCTTCATTAATTTGGTTCTTTACTGTTTTGAGGGGAGAAAGAACATTAAATGGTTTGTGTATTATTGGATTTTAAGCAATATTTTAGAAGCTGTGTGACTGCTTTAATAAAATTTTCCCAGTGTTATTTGAATCATACTACCAGTTACACTAAAGCTGAATGACAATTGTGTGAAAGTTAATGCCTTCCTAAGATCAAGTACACCACTGTTACACAGCTGACGTATAGTGTATTACCTTTGAGGCTAGTAAACTATAAAGTTTAGATATTGAATCTCGTTACAGGGTTATTTATATAATGTGACATTATTCAATACTGACGGACTACATGAAGTAGTTTTAAAATCTAGTGCTATTTTTATTTTTAAGGGTAGCAATGAGAAGGAAATGTGATCTGGCTGTGTTTGTTTTCTGTACAAAGTCTACAGTGCTTATGTTTTTTTGGCTAACAGCCACAGAGGGCAAAGTTTAAGGCTTCCTTGTAAGGACTAACTGTTCTTTTGAAGCTACTGTTTGTTTTTCTAAAAGCAGAATTTGCTTCCGTAGGAGGCAGGTTCCTTCATGTGGAATAGTGCAACCTGTATATGGGTTATTACAATAGGAAAGACACTTGTACTTGCACAGTTTAAATCATTCTTAAATCATTCTTAAATTTTAAACATGTGAATTGTCCAAAAGAAATCTTAAAATTTTCAGTAATTTTTACTCTTTGTGCACATGTTGATTTCTTAATGGTAAATTGTTTAAGATAGTGTTCTCTGTTGAGAATATTTTCATGGAATAAAACAGTCTTTTCATGGCCAGTTAAGTTGTATCTTTCTTTGGTATGTGAACCAACAAGATGTGATGATTTTGTTTTTCAGTGTGCTAAATTTCAGATAATAAGGTCTTGAAGTGGGGCAGCATTTTTGGAAAGCAGTTTCAGAAATTTTATTCTGATCTTAGTTTCTCTCAAGTTTTCCCCAAAGAAAGAATAAATTACTGCTACTTTAGTGTGAATTTAAATTGCATGTAATAATTTATATTTGTTCAAGAGTAGCCATGTTGCACAGACTTTGTTTTTACACCATCTTATCCTCTCTTTCCATAGCAGCTAGCCTGATCTAGCCACCACACTTGAGCCCACATTTCCTGTGCTCCTGCTTGTTTCCAGTTGGAGAGAGTGCCCATGCTTCCTGGCATTTCTGAACACGGAAAGAGAATGTTTGCCATAATTAGTCACACATTATCTGTAACTTTAAGAAAGTCTAATTTCAGAAGAGTCACTCAGTCATGTGAAACTATGACTGCAAACTTGTAGTAACCCAGAAAGGAAAACTCAGGGTACATCCTGAACAGTAAGAGGTTATAATTGTTGAGATGAAAATTTAGAGATCAATGCCAAGCTTGGGAGTAAGCATATAGAACAATGAAAAAAGCAGGAAAATAGTGTCAAATGTTATAGCTTTAGACAAAATGTCTGAGAGAAAGAAAAAAAAAGTCAGTAATGGCTGTTTAAGATGATGAAAATGGCTTCTACCTATCTGAAGTAAGATCAGGAAAATAAATATTGCTTGCTAGGGAAAGATAAAAGCCTTATAACAATATCAACAAAAGGAAAAGGAACTCAGACTTGTTAAAAAGAACAGTCATTGTCAGCGGTTAGGAAATAGAACATAATTTTGGAGAACAGATTCTCGGAAGTTTAACAACCTTAAAAATACTAGAAATATGAGCATTTAGAAGAAAATATAATGGGCAATTAACCTAGGTTCCTACGAATAAGTCATGTCAAACTAGCCTTATTCCTTTCTTTAGATACAAATGGGATTCTAAGGCATAATATCTTGATTTCAGCACAGTTTCGATTTGTCAAGATTTCTCACTATTTCTAAGATGGTTACAGTTTTGTGTAGAGAGTTGGGGCTATGACAAGTTGATTTGGTAAACTCAGTGTCAACACTAAGGAAAGTTTCTTGTGGAACTTGTGTATAATAAACAAATCTGTCACCCAACTTGCAAATGGAAAATTGCCATCTCTTTTCAAGAGTAACCATTATCTTGAATTTTGATTTATTTTTCTTTCTTGGTAGTTTTGCTACATGGGGATTTATTCCCTCAGCTTGACTAGCTTTCCTTATATTTGAGCTCTGTAAGAATAATGTCTGTTGGCTGGGATTGTAGCTCAGTGGTAGAGCGCTTGCCTCGCATGCGTGAGTTCCTGGGTTCGATCCTCAGCACCACATACAAAGCAATAAAATAAAGAAATTGTGTCCATTTACAACTACAAAAAAAAAAAAAGAATAATGTCTGTAAAGATTGTTGAGCAGGAGCTGGGCGTGGTGGCACAAGCCTGTAATCTCAGTACTTAGGGAGGCTGAGAGAGGAGAATCACAAGTTCAAAGCCAGCCTCAGCAATGGAGAGGTGCTAAGCAACTCAGTGAGACCCTGTCTCTACATAAAACACAAAATAGGGCTGGGGATGTGGCTCAGTGATTGAGTGCCCCTGAGTTCCATTTCCAGTACCAAAAAAAAAAAAAGATTGTTGAGCAGAGCTGATATTCAGCCAGTGCATCCTGATGTATAGCTATAGTGAATGGCTAAATGTCAAAGAGGAGCTGTTCTCTACCTAGAGGAGAGTTCTGCAAATGACAGCACCACAATTGCTATGTCCTCCTTCCCTAGGCTGGTCTCTAGATAGCAGTATCACATTTCAGCCTTCCTCTTCCTTTCTTATTTGTATCCCTTTAATTTCCTTTTCTCATCTAATTTTCTGGCTCAAATATCAAATGCTATATTAAATAGGAGTGGTGAAAGTAGACATCCTTATCTTGTTCCTGTTTTTAGAGGGAATACTTTAAATTTTTCCCCATTCCTTATGATATTGGCTTTGGGTTTGTTGTATATAGTCTTTATGATGTTGAAGTAAGTTTGTTCTGTCCCTTTGGCTTTGTTATCATGAATGAGTGCTGAAATTTACCAGACTTTTTCTGCATCTATTGAGAAGACTTTTATGATTTTTGTCCTTAATTCTATGTGGTAAATTACATTTATTGATTTGTGTATGTTGAACATCTTTGCATCCCAGGAGGAAACCAGCTTGGTCATGATGTACAATCTTCTTAACATGGCGGTGAATGTTTTACTAACTATTTTCACAACTATGTTCACTGGGGATATTGATCTTGTAGTTTTCTTTCCTTGATATGCACTTCTCTCATTGGCATAAAGGTGATACTGGTTTCAAAAAATGAATTTGGAAGTGTTCTACTTCTTTCTATTTCATGGAATAACTTGAAGAACGTTGGCATTAGCTCTTCCTTAAAGGTCTGGTAGACTACTTTTCTTCTTTGGAAGACTTCATTACTGCTTCAGTCTCATTGTACATTATTAGTCTGTTTAGGATTTTCTATGTCCTCTTGATTCAGCTTTGGCAATTCATATGTGTCTAGAGATGTATCAATTTCTTTTAGCTTTTCTAGTTTATCGGAGTATAAGTTTTCAAAATAGTTCCTAATGATCTTCTGTACTTCTGTGATGACTGTGGTGATTTCTCTTTTTTCATCTGTAATTTTATTAATTTGGGTCTTTTTTCTTTTGGTGCATTTGCTAAAGGTTTGTCAATTGTTTATCTTTTTAAAGAATCAACTCTTCATTGATCCTTTATATATTTTTTTTACTCTTTTTTTTTTTTGTACCTGGGATTGAACCCAGAGGCACTTTATCACTGAGCCACATCCTCAGCCCTTTTTATTTTTTTATTTTGAGACAAGGTCTCACTAAGTTGCTTAAGGCCTTGCTAAGTTGCTGAAGCTGGCCTCAAATTTGTGATCTTTCGGCCTCAACCTTCCAACTAGGATTACAGATGTGTGCCACTATGCCCAACTTTCCTCTCTATTTCATAGATTTTCGCTCTGATCTTATATTTTGTTCTACTGATTTTGGAATTTTTATATTTTTAGGGGCTTGAAATGCATTATTGCCTTGTTTATTAGAAGTCCTTCTGTTTTTTTAAAATATTTTTTAGTTATACATGGACACAGTATCTTTATTTTGTTTATTTTTATGTGATGCTGAGGATCGAACCCAGTGCCTCACACGTGCGAGGCAAGTGCTCTACCACTGAGCCTCAACCTCAGCCCTCTTTCTAGTTTTTTAATACAGGCACTCATAGCTATAAAATATTTTCCTAGCACTACCTTCATAATGCCCCAGAGATTCTAATATTCATATCTCTATTCTGCCTTGATTCTAAAAATCTTTACATTTCTCCCCTGGTTTCTTCTATAACCTATTCATCATTCAAAAGCATATTGTTCAATCTCCTTGTGTTTGTTTGGTTTTTTTTTTTTTTAAGTACTGGAGGTTGAACCCAGGGCACTCGACCACTGAGCCATATCCCCAGCCCTATTTTGTGTTTTATGTAGAGACAGGGTCTCACTGAGTTGCTTAGCGCCTCGCCATTGCTGAGGCTGGCTTTGAACTCGCGATTCTCCTGTCTCAGCCTCCCTAAGTGCTGGGATTACAGGCTTGCACCACCGCCCGGCTTCTTCTTGTGTTTTTATGGTGTCTAGTTTTTCTTGGTGTTGATGTCTAATTTCATTCCATTATAATCTGGTAACATGCAAAGAATTTTATCAGTTTTTTTTTTTTTTTTGAAGGGAGTGTACTTCCTAGGAGTTGCTTTGTGACTTAAAACATGGTCTATTTTGCATAAGTTTTCATGAGCAACTGAGAAGAAAGTGAATTTGGCTGTTGTTGGATGAAATATTCTATAGATGTCTATTAGGTCTACTCGATTTATACTGTTTGGGTCTGAGGAGTGTTTACTGAATTTATGTCTGGATGACCTGCCCATTGGTGGGAAAGATGTGTCAAAATCATCCAGTATTATTGTATTTGGGTCTGTCTGAGTCATTCATTTGAGTAATGTCTGTTTTATTTAATTAGGTGCACTGATGTTTGGGACATAGATATTTACGATCATTATAGCTTGTTGGATTATTCCCTTTATCAATGTGAAGTAACTTTCTTTGTCTCTTCTGATTAAAGTTGGCTTGAAGCTTCATTGTTGGATATGAGAGTGGTCACTTGCTTATTTTGGAGCTTCCTTTGCATGGAATATGATTTTTCCATGCAGTATCATTTTCATTTTCAACCTTTGGCTGTCTTTGCTTGTCAGTTGAGTCTCTTGTAAACAGTATATAGTTGAGTCTTGTTTTTTTGATCCATTCTGCTGTTTACATCCATTGTTATAGAGAAATAGAGAAATGTTTATTCCTGACATTTTGATTTATTTTTAATGTTTAATTTGGTTCTGTTTCTCATTTGCTCAGCTACTCTTCAAAAGAGATCCATTTGTGAGCTCTGGAGGTGGTTTATTATTTCTTCTGTGTGTAGTATTTCTTTAAGTGTCTTCTGTAGTGCCACCTGAGTAGTCATGAATTCTTTTAGTTTCTGCTTATCATGGAAGGTTTATATTTCTGCTTTGATTCTGAGGATAACTTTGCTGGATGCAGCAAACTTGCCTGACACTTACTTTCTTTCAGGGCCTGGGATGATGTCTTCTAAAAATTCTGCAAAATCAGTAGTAATTTTGATTGACTTAGCTCTAAAAGTGACCTGACATTTTTCTGTTGAGACTTTTAAAATTCTATTCTTTTTCTGTATGTTATGTTAGGCATTTTAATTATAATGTGTCATGGAGAAACTCTTTTTTATCTTGTCTATTTTGCTCTTGTCTATTTCTGAATGATGCTTCTTGTGTCTGGATGTCCATCTCATTGTCTAAGGCTTGTACATTTTTCTGTTATTTCCCTGAGGAGATTATCCGTGCCATTAGCCTGCATCTCAGTAACCTTCAATTCCAATAATACTTTAGCTTGGTTTGATTGCTGTGCCAGAGTTCTTATATATTTTGATCATGGTTTCTTTTCTTTAATACTGCCTGAATATTCAGAGCTGGCTACTTTGTCTTCCAGTTCTGAGATTCTGTCTTTTGCATGGTCTGCTCTACTGGAGAGACTTTAAACTGAATTTTTATTTACTTTATTGTGCCTTTTACTTTCAAGGCTTCTCTTCGATTCTCTTTCAGTATCTCTATCTCTTTATTGAATTTATCATTCATTATCCTGTACTGACTTCTTTATTTCATTCAGTTGTTACTTCTGTGTTTTCTTGGAACCTGTTGCTTTTTGATAACCATTCTTTTGAGTTATCTAGTATTTCATCCACTTCAATATCTTTGGAGTTATTGAAAAAATTATGAACCTTAGGAGGTACCATATTGGCTTGTTTTTCATGTTGCTTATATTCCAGTGTTGAGATTTCTGCATCTTTTGAGATGGATTTCTCATGTGTGGACCATTTTAGGGTACAGCCTTCTCTTGTTGAAGTATTCTGGGGTATAAGGTTGTTGTGAATTTGTTCAATGTATTTCCAAGTGGGCTTTGTAGTATGATTTCCCTGGTAGTTCTCTGGTAATGATTAGGGTATTTTGCTACAGTATCTGTCAGCACTTAAGGATGCCTCAGTGATAGTTTCTTGATTGGCCAGTGTAGGAGACACAAAAACTACAAGTTCCCCATTCCAACAAATTAAGACTAGCAGTACCCACCCAGCTTACTCTCTCTTCCTTTCTCCACTCTTCTGTGGCTAAGAAGTCCTGCCACTGCTCTGGGCATGTAGCCAGCACCCAGAAGCTACTTTGATGAGGGGAAAAGATGGGATGGGGAATTAGTTGCATGTCCCTTCTCATCAGGTAACAGACAATAGATTAGTAAACTAATGACTATGAATTCACAGGGGAAGTTATTGGAAGAATTGGCAGTTCCCTGTATGAAATCATAGGGGCATTATTTACCTTGTGACAGCCATAGCAAACATGATCATACTAACCATCTGCTTTAACAGATGATTGGAAAATTACTAGAAGTTGACAAATAATTTCGGCTACTTTTATCACTTTAAAATTTCATAATTAGTTTAATAAAAGCTTGTTGATTTATACATTTATGTATTATGTACATATTAATTTAACAGCCCACTTGTCAAATATTTTGAATATTTGTTGTGTCTTGAGACTTATTTTCACTCAAAATTGGAATATTGGCCATGTTTATGCATAGTTATTTTATTATCTATAGTATTTCAGTATATGAATGTACACATTTGTTCATTTCCTATTGATAGACATTTGGACTATTACCTGTGTTTTGCTGTGCATAAACAATGTTGCTTATGCACATTCACATACATGTTGACTGATGTAGGAATTGTTCTTTTTTTTTTGGTACCAAGGATTGAACTCAGGGGTACTTGACCACTGAGCCACATCCCCAGCCCTATTTTTTGTGTTTTATGTAGAGACAGGGTCTCACTAAGTTGCTTAGAACCTCCCTGTTACTGAAGTGAGACCCTGACACTAAGTTGCTTAGAACCTCCCTGTTACTGTGCTTTGAACTTGCAATTCTCTGATGTAGTTTTTCTAAAGTCTGTGCCTAGAAGTTGAAGTGCTAGTGCATGGGTTATATTAATTTTCAGTTTTAAATACCACATTTAGCCCCCAAGGTTATTGCAGTTTTTTTAATGCTCCTATAAGCTTTGCATAAGAGTCAACAATACTTAGGAGTTAGACTTTTAAATTTTTGTCAGTTCAAAGGATGTAAAAATAATTCATTGTAGTTTTAATTTTTATTTCCTTCAACTTTAATGCTGGGTATCTTTACGTGCTTACTGTTTCCTTTTCTTTGGTCATCCTCTATTCATGGGAGTTCTTAATAAGTATGCTAACTATATTTACTTACTTATTACTGTGTAACATAGCTGGATGGCTTTAGCTCAGAATTTCTCACATGGTTGCATTCATCTCAAGACTTGGTGGGAATGTAGAATCCACTTGTAAGATGATTATTCTTCAGATTGTTGGCAGGCCTCAGTTCCTTGCTGACCAGTGGTGGGAGGCTTCAGTTCGTGTGGAACTTTCCATAGGGATGCTCTTGTGTGACATCTTGTTTTCCCAAATGTGAGTGATCCAAAAGAATGAAAACTGAACACAGAAGCTGCTGTCCTTTTATAACCTAATCTCAGGTGTGACATATAAATACATCTGCCCCATGCTGTTGGGAACACTGACCAATCCTAATACAGTGTGAGAAAGGACAACACAGGGTTGTATCAGGAGGCAGGGAACATTAAATAAAGGCTGTCTTGGAGGTTGTGTACCATACTAATCGTCAGTTTTTTTTTCCCCCAGTTTTTCTCTGGTGTCTTTTCCGTGAATAGAAGCTCTTTGTTTTAATGCATATTGACTAATCTCTCATAGCTAATGCTTTTTCTAATTTAAGAAATTGTTGATTCAAAGTCATAAAGATATTCTGCATTCTAAAAGTACTGTGGTTTTGCCTTCCACATGTAAGTTTATAATTTGTCTAAATTGGATTGTATTTTGGTCTGAGGTAAGGAATCATTCTTTTTCTCTTTTCATTTTTAACCAGTCATTATAAAAAGTCATCCTTTTCTCCACTAATCAGCAGGATCACTTTGTCATCACACATTTTTTTTTTTTTTGGTACTAGGGATTGAACTCAGGGGCACTCGACCACTGAGCCACATCCCCAGCCCTATTTTGTGTTTTATGTAGAGACAGGGTCTCACTGAGTTGCTTAGCACCTTGCCATTGCTGAGGCTGCCTTTGAACTCGCGATTCTCCTGTCTCAGCTTCCCTAAGTGCTGGGATTACAGGCTTGCACCACCGCGCCTGGCTCACACATTTTTTAATGACAGTTTAATTTGAACTGTAGCTTAACAGTGAGCTTTTATATCTGGTAGGAGATTATATGTATAGGATTGGCATATATATATATATATATAAACAATCTGGTAACACTACCAATCAGGAACCACTGTAAATCAATTTGTTTGGTTTAAATTTTGTAAATTTTACTCCAGACCTGTTATGAGGACAGACTTGTGGTTATGAATTCTTACTGAAGACTATTATAATTATTTTCTTCTTGGAGTTATGACGATACATGAAGACAGGAATGTTTGCTGCTGCGATTATGAATTTTAGGTGTCAATTTGACTGTATTAAGGCATACCTAGAGAATAGATAAAGCACTATTTCTGAATGTATCTCTAAGGGTGTTACCAGAGGAGATTGGCATGTAAGTTGGAGGTCTTGGTGGGAAAGATCCAACTTCACTGTGGGTGGGCACCATCCAATCATCTGGGAGCCCAGAAAACAACACAAAAGTAAAGGTGAATTATTTTCTCTTTTCTGGATGTGGGATACTCTCTTCCTGCCTTTAGACTTTGGAACTCTAGGTTCCCTGGCCTTTAGACTCCAGGACTTACACCAGTGGCCCCCGGGTTCTTAGGCCTTCAGCCCTTGACTGAGAGCTACACCATTGATTTCCCTGGTTCTCAGGCATTTGGGGTTGGACTGAGCTATGCTACCAATATCTCAGGGTTTCCATTTTGCAGATGGCCTCTCGTGGACTTCTCAGCCTCTGTAATTGTGTAAGCTGATTCCTCTGTTTTCATGGCTATGTTCATGTAACTATCATTGGTTCTATCTCTGGAGAACCCTTATGCCTGGTTACCTCCCTTTGCTGGCTTATGGATTTTTTTTCCCCATTCCATTAAAAGGAACTCTAGATTCCTGTTTACTTGGGGGCATTCTGCATTCAGCTTTCCTAAGACAGTCTCCCATTCACTGAACTGACGTGAATATTTGCCTCTAGGTCTACTTAGGTTTTTAAGTTTTTGGACAGTTAAATTTGCTGTAGCTTTTCAGGGTGAGTCAGGAAGGGAAGGCATGTTCCTTGGGGATTTTTTTTTTTATTCTGTCAAGCTCAATATTAGAGTAGAAAGTATGTTTATTAACATCAGAAATAACAGCATCTGAACCACCATATTGCCAAAAGAAGTATATTTAGGTTTTTTCCCAGCAAATAAAAAAAATGTGATGGTGCCTTTTAAAATGTGGGAAAGGGGGCCTTATGATTCTAGGCCACATTAAGGAAAATAGTACAAGATTTGAAACTAATATTCCCACTGCATTAAACAGGTCACAATGAGGGTCTCATACTTGGTTCTAGTAGGCATCTTTATTTATTTTTTAGATTTTTTTTTTTGTAGTTGTAGACAAACAGCATGCCTTTATTTTTTTTGTTGTTTATATGTGGTGCCAAGGATCAAACCCAGTGCTGCACACATGCTAGGCAAGTGCTCTGCTGCTAAGCTACAGCCCTAGCCCCTCTAGCAGGCATATTTAAGATGACCAAGATAGAGTATAATAGTAATCAACAAATCATGTTTTCAAAGGCTACTTAATATAGTAATTTTCACAGCCTGTGAAAAGATGGACAAAAGTTGGGATAGCCCCAATATTGTTTATAAGAAAGAAAATGTTTGATAATCGCAGAATGACAAAATACGTTCTAAGTTTTTTACAATGGGAAAAAAATGAGAGGGTACTAGGAAACTTGTGCTTATCAGCTAGAAGAAATAGCAGTTCATATGTTTTATCTACTTTAACAAATTGCTTGGTTGATTCAAAGTGTTACAGTTTTGCCTTTCACATGTAGGTTCTTAATTTATCTCTTTAGATGTGAGTTTGACTGGGTTAAGGAATACCTAGACATATTTGAGTATATCTTTGAGATGTTTCCAGAGATTGGCATGTACATTAGTGGACCACTGGAGAGATGTCATGAAATATAATAGAGACCAACACCGGGTGCTTAGTTCCTACAGATGCTGTGCTGCACATGGGACTCAATGAGGTAGGCCAAAGTCCACTAGCAAGCACCAGAGCTCAAGTTGGAACCTAGGTCTTCTGGAGCCAGTAAGTACTTCTTGTTTCCCTACTTCTCTGTCTCCTAAAACAGAAACCTTAAATTTTTCATGCCATTTTTTAAAATTTTGGTTTACTATTGGGATATAATAGCTAGGAGACAAAGTACATTCTGAGATCAGGAGGTAGAATTATACTATGACAAGTTGTTTAATATTGAAGAGACTATATACAACGGTTTCACAAAAAAGATATATTTTCATTCATGACTATTTACATTTTTCACATTTAGTTGAAGAATATCATACAACTGATACCTCTGAAATATTTCAGGCTTTTAAATTTTTCTATTTACACTTATATGAAATGGAATTCAAACTAAAATGGTCAAATACTGTGATAATAGAAATCAACCAGCCAACATAGCTAAGTCTTTTCTTAAATTTGTTGATCAATGTTAGCAATATTTACTTTAATAATAAATTATCATTCATCTAAAAATCAGTAGTAATTTTAAACAATTCATAAATAAGTGTGCTCTGTGCAATTTATACATATCCTGTGGATACTAAAGATTTGTGTTTGAGATTTGCACACCATCATCAGATGAGAAATTTGAAATAATACCCTAAGGATCCCTGGAGAGTTTTCAGAGCTCCGCCTGCCTTACATGAGGTGGTTCCAATTTACGTGAGAGGGCTATTAAAATCTGGTTGAATTTTTCATATCTCTCTGTCTGATTGACTTCTGCACCTTTACTGCCCCACAGCAATCGCATTTGAAATTCAGTCTTCAAGATTTCTGTCATTTCTTCATCTGGTTGAAAATCTAATCAAAACAATAGAAATAAGTCACTTTAGTTCTGTCTATAAACAGTGTTTTAAAAATAACCAAAAACTTGCTTATTTAAATAGTACCAAATGAACTTCATCTTCTCTCAGAACTTTGAAAGATGCTCCCAAAGTATAGGTTGTACTCATCCACCATCTTCAGAGAATTAACAAGTAAACTCATTAAAACATGACAGAATGAGGGGCTGGGATTGTAGCTCAGCGGTAGAGCGCTTGCCTCGCATGTGGGAGGCCCTGGGTTCGATCCTCAGCACCACGTATAAATAAATAAATAAAACATGTCTATAAAAAAATTAAAAAAAAAAAAAAAACATGACAGAATGAAATCTGTGTACAAGCCACTGTGGGCTATAGTGCTGTGAGGAGTGTTCATGGTTACCATATTTTTGTTTGTAACAAGTATGTGGATATGTACTTTGCATATCTCATGATTCATCTATTTTGTGCAATTTGATTTATGACAACAAAATTCATACAGTTTTAGAACACTTTCCTCATCCTAGAGAGCTCCCTACTACCATTTTACAGCCAATCCTTGTTCCTTCTCTAAGCCTCGGCCAACCACTGTTTTGCTTTCTGTTCTTCTTTTGCCTCCTTCAGAAATTTGACATAAATGGAATTATACAATATGGACTTGTGTCAGGCTTCTTTCACTTAGTGTGATGGTCTTATTACATACATTGCATATTATCAATCCATTCCTTGCTAAATAGCGGACATACTAGATTTTGCTTATCCATTCACTAATTGATGGATATTTGAATGATGTTTCCATTTTCAGGCTACTGTGAATAAAGTCAACGCTTATGTATAAGTCTGTGTGGACATGTGTTTTCATTTCTACAGAAGTGGGAATACTGGGTTACATGGTAAGTATATGTTTAAAGAAACTCATGCATGAATGGTTCTACCATTTTATATTCATATCAGCAACATAGGAAGTTTCTAATTTCCCCAACTTGGTTTTGCCATTCTGTTTAATTATAGCCATTTTTGTGTGGTGGGTGTATCATTGTGGTTTAAATTTGCATTTCCCTAAGGATTTATGCACTTAAAATCTCATTTGTGTATCTTCTCTGACATAGTGTTTATTTAAATTGAGTTCTTTCTATATTCTAGATATGTCATTTATCAGATATACACATTTAGAAAGTATTTTCTCCTAGTCTGTGTCTTACCTTTTCACTTAGTAGTATGTTATGAAAAGCAAAAGCTTAAAATTTTGATTTATTATGGTTCATAAGATATCTTTTTGTGTCCTAAGATACCTTTGTCTAATTCAAGGACACAAAGAATTTCTTTTATGTTTTCATATAGGAGGTTTGTACTTCAGCCCTGAGGTTTTGGGTCCATGATCCATTTTGGACTAATTATTGCATATGATATCAGGTAAGGATTGAGATGAATTTGTTTTTGTTCAATCTTTCCAGCATTTATTTAGAGATCATACTTTATCCAGTGAATTATCATGGCATCTTTGTCAAAAATCAATTGGCAACCATTTGTGTGGGCTTGTTTCTTGATTCTGTTATGTTCTAAGAGAAGAGGGGGAGGATTATTAGCCAGATTTATATTAAATGTGCTCCCACCACCTAGACCATAGGATCTGGATGGTGGAAAGAGCATAGAAGCCCTTCCTGATGATACCAGAATACCTTTGGTAGCAACTAATGACTTCTATTCAGTTAACAGGCGGTGAGCCAATCTCTGCCCTGAGTTTACATTCACTTCCAGCAATGGGAACTTGTAACAGGATCAACTGGAAAATTGTATCAGCTACCTTTAAAGTGACATGTTGTAGATCAGCTTCAAGCACACTTTTCTCAAAGCCCATCTAAATAGAATACACTTATTGCCTTTGTATTAGTAGGCACTCTAATTTCTGTTGAATTGTGTGCTTTTGTTGTTTGAATCCACACTGCCAAACCTGAGGACTTTTAGGGGGTAAGGGGAGAAGCAGGTATTTATACCTACAGCAGATGTAGTGCAAGCTGTTCAGTCCCAAATTATAGTTCTGAGACAACAACATTTTTAGGATGAAACGAATAGGCCTTTCCTGTCCCACATGATTCTTGATTTTGTGGATCAAACTTGGCCCTTGAAGAGTTTTAAAAATCACATTCCTGTAATTCCAGGGACTTGGGAAGCTGAGGCAGGAAGATCTCAAGTTCAAGGCCAGTTTGGGCAACTTATCAAGACAGTGTTTCAAAATAAGATAAAAAAAAATTTGAAAGGGCTGGGGATATAGTTCAGTGGAGAGTGCTTGCCTAGCATATGCAAGGCCCTGGGTCCAATCCCCAGTGCTACAAAAATAAAAGCGATCCGGGCACGGTGGCTTAAGCCTATAATCCCAACACTTAGGGAGGCTAAAACAGGAGAATCGCAAGTTCAAAACCAGCCTCTGCAATGGTGAGGCGCTAAGCAACTCAGTGAGACCCTGTCTCTAAATAAAACACAAAATAGGGCTGGGGATGTGACTCAGTAGTCCAATGCCCCTGAGTTCAATCCCCAGTACCAAAAAAAAAAAAAAAAGCGATCATAGCTATCCCTGATGATGCCTTGGTAAAGCCCTTGTTCCTGCATGGGCTTTGTATTTGGTCCCCAGCCTTCCTCCACACACAGACCAGGGTAATGTGCTCAAAAAAACAAATCTGACTGTGTAACGCCTCCCTTGGGCCCACAGTCCCACATGAAAAGGTATCAGCTGGGCACGGTGGCACACGCCTGTAATCCCTGCACTTTGGGAGGCTGAGATAGGAGAATCACGAGTTCAAAGCCAGCCTCAGCAACAGGGAGGCGCTAAGCAACTCAGTGAGACCCTGTCTCTGCATAAAATACAAAATAGGGCTGAGGATGTGGCTCAGTGGTCAAGTGCCCCTGAGTTAAATCCCTGGTACCAAAAAAAAAAAAAAAAGAAAAAAAGCTGTTATCACCTCCCCTTCAGCATAGCTGGCCATGTCCCAGGTCACATTTTATGTTAGTCCAAACCCAAATAGGTGGGGTTCACACTCTTCCCAGGCTCTCTCAAGACTTTATGTCCCACCCTCTGATTGGAATCCCTGTTTTCTGACTACTTTTGTGCTTTAACAATCCAGGGAGATATTTTTTCTTCTCCAAGTTATCCTAACATGCTTCCTCTGCCTGCATCTCTGTACAAATTAGTTACTTTTCCAAAATGCTTTCATTGTGCACTTACCACCATGCACTGAAATACCCGTTTAATGCCTCTGATCACTGAAGACACCCATTGAGCCTGGTTGCTGTGCATGTACCCTGTGATAAATATTTATCAAGCCAACCAAGGAAGAAGCTGCTTTCTACTACCATAGTATTTATAAGAAAGTTCAATTTAAACAACACTCTGCCCAACACTTTGCAGTTTGGGTCAGATGCTAAGAGCAGTGTGACTGGGAAGGAATGCAGAGGAATGAAGTCTAGATAAAACTCCTTACCACTTACTAGAGGTACTTGTGGTGGGCATCCTTTCTTTCTTTTCTTTTCTTTCTTTTTTTTTTTTTTTTTATTGGTACCAGGTATTGAACTCAGGGGCACTCAACCACTCAGCCACAGCCCTATTTTGTGTTTTATGTAGAGACAGGGTCTCACTGAGTTGCTTAGCGCCTCCCCGTTGCTGAGGCTGGCTTTGAACTCATGATTCTCCTGTCTCAGTCTCCCGAAGTGCTGGGATCACAGGCGTGCGCCACCACGCCCAGCTTGGGCATCCTTTCTTGATGTTGTTTATATCACTGTCAGAACAATATGGAGAAACCAGACACTTGAGTCATTTGGGATTAAGAGGAAGTACTGATCAGTCATACAGGAAATGGAATTCCTATGCCTTAATCTTTCCTCCTTGGTCTTTTTTCCTGATTGAAGGCATCCCTGTTCTTTCATTCCTTCATTCCAATTATTACACAGTGCCTTAACCAAAAAACAACTCCTACCTGCCAGGATCCTCTCTGCATTCATCCGGTAGCTGTCCGCAGTCTTGGCCATGAAACGGGCTGTTGCTAAGTGATTCAGCATAATTTCACAGCTTTGGTCATTTTTCTCCCACATGTCAGTTCCTTCAAAAGTGACAGCCTGGCGCTCCATTAAAGTCACAAGGGGCATCAGCAGTGGGACTGACACATTGTTTGGGGGGACACATGTGGATTCTGAAGAAGAAGGAATACAATTTTCTATATCATATGTTGAAAGTTATCAGGCTGAGGTGCCTGGTAGCCTATATCTTGTTATAGCAATGCAAATAAGCAAGGCTGTCACCTGGTAAGAGCCTCAAGCCAGCGACAGTCCTGCAGACAACAGAGGCCTCATGACAATGCCCAATCCTATGTGGACATGAATGGTGCAACCATTGCTGCTGGCCTGCCCTCCCTCCTCACCTCTGCCCTCGTGCAGGATCTTGCTGAAGGGCTTCAGCTGTTTCTCATAGAGGATGGCGGTTTGGGTGTACTGGTGCCGCAGGGCAGTCCATGTTTTTTCTAACCTTGTGATCTAGAAAAAAGAAAGTTGTTTTGAAAAAGGCAACTTCCCACCGCCCCCTATTTAGTGCTCTAATGGGACATCCCAGAGACAGCTCTCTCCGACTGCTTGATTTATATGTGCCTTCATCTACACACACTTTCTGGTGGGGCTGGGTACGGGGGATTGAACTCAGGGGCACTCGACCACTGACCCACATCCCTATTTTGTATTTTATTTAGAGACAGGGTCTCACCGAGTTGCTCAGCACCTCGCTTTTTGTTGAGGCTAGCTTTGAACTTGGTGATCCTCTTGCCTCAGCCTCCTGAGCTGCTGGGATTATAGGCGTGTGCCACCACGCCTGGCACAAACACCTTTAAAAAATAAACATCATGCCGGGCGTGGTGGCGCACGCCTGTAATCCCAGCACTTAGGGAGGCTGAGAGGAGAATTGCGAGTTCAAAACCAGCCTCAGCAACGGCAAGTCAGTAAGCAATTCAGTGAGACCCTGTCTCTACATAAAACACAAAATAGGGCTGGGGATGTGGCTCAGTAGTCAAGTACCCCTGAGTTCAATCCCTGGTGCCAAATAAATAAATAAATGCACATTATAGGTATTTTCCTTACATGGAAATCATTCAAGTACCTAAAGAATAGCCTTATGTTGTCAAATTCCTACATAATGTTCCACTGTATAGATAAACCATAGTTCAGTTTCCTGCAGGTAAGTTTTAAACATATTTTTCTATTAAAAAATTATCCCAAAGATTTCATACGTGTGAAAATATCTGGAGGATAAATTTTCAGAAGTGGAGCTGCTGGGCACAAGTGTTAAATGTGGGCAGGTGTAACACGTGTCCACCACGGGTTGCTCTGATGTAAGGATGTGGGAATGTGAGGCAAAGCATCTTAAGAACATTACAAACATTGCTTGTTTGTAATGTCTGAGGCACCCAGAAGACTGCTCAGACCCTGTGATGCCAATGCACATTCATCAGCATATGCTACTCACGGGACTGTCCTAAGATAAATGGTCCCCCACTCATTCCACAAAACCAACAGGCCTAAGTGTCTTCAGTTTTCTGCATAACAAGAAAGGGCACGAAAATATGAAAAAGAAAAAAAAAAAGGGCACGAGTATTTAGGGAATGAGAGCCAACACTATGTGAGGTATTTGAAGAATTTCATTTAATCTTTGTAATGCCTGTGAGGCAAGTATTTTGACCTCATTTTACACATCAGCAAAACACTAGATTAGGTAGCTTGCCCTGGTTTCTCAACTGGTCATTGGCAGAGCTGAGACTCATCTTAGTCTCCCGGAGCTCCCCCGTATTCCAAGAGGAAAGTGGACATTGTCACTAGTCTTCCTCTGCCATACCCCATGCTGCCCTTTGTGTAAGGGCCCCTCCCAGATGTGGCAGAAGGGCAGGTCTGGATAATGATGTGAATGTGACTCCCTCTGAATTTTCTCTGGTGGGCCACTTCCCTCCCCCAATAGTCCCCTGGCTCGCCCCAAGCCCTGAATACTCTGGAGAATTGTGACCTTCACTGACACTGCTGGAGGGGAGAGAATACCTACAAAGGCATGGGGTGGTTTGGGATAAACTCCTAGCTTGAGTTTGATGTCACCGACAGCAACCATGTGATCCCACAAAATCTACCCTTCACCAGAATTGTGACCTTCACTGACACTGCTGGAGGGAAGAGAATACCTACAAAGGCATGGGGTGGTTTGGGATAAACTCCTAGCTTGAGTTTGATGTCACCGACAGCAACCATGTGATCCCACAAAATCTACCCTTCACCACACTCTCAGGAACCTCTGGCTGGAGTGCTTTATACACAGTGCAGCCTGTTGGCTAGGCTGTCAAATTATAGGTAGTTTTGGATGAGGAAAAATATATGTGATGCAAATTTAAACAGCTGAACAAGAAAATATAACCCAATTGTCATAGTAGAAATAAGTATGGAATTATTTAAAGCTCTTGAAATATTGTAATTGATTCCCCAAAAATTTTTGATAAAGGCATTAAGTTGTTCAGCTTCTTTTCAGGTGACTTTGCTTTATTTAAGGAAATTATGATCCTACTACACTGACTTGCAGGACATGTGACTAACTGTTTCCCTCAGTGGCACTGATGGATTTTCAGTGAGCACCTGGCCAGATTTCAGAGACAATCTGGCTTTGAAACAACTGAGCTAAAAGACCAGTTTGGAGCTGGGCGTGGTGGCGCAAGCCTGTAATCCCAGCACTTAGGGAGGCTGAGACAGGAGAATGGCGAGTTCAAAGCCAGCCTCAGCAACGGCGAGGCACTAAGCAACTCAGCGAGACCCTGTCTCTACATAAAACACAAAATAGGGCTGGAGATGTGGCT